>CM074306.1:6214221-6339221 GCA_037194245.1 Opsariichthys bidens
GAAAGGTAAATTCTGTCAACTCAGAATCTTGATTTTCAGAAGTGCATTTGTGAATACAAAATTAATGCATACTTACATTGTTTGCCCAATCTAGTGCAGAAGTTTTGCACCATTGACTGTGTTTCTGTCCTCAGCTCGGGGTGGTTGTGCCGACTCATGCCTTGACTCTTCCAGAAGAACCAATCACAGGGCCTGGAGAGTACTGGTGTGACGTCACAGTAAGTTGATTGACTTTACAAGTGCAAACAGCACAGTTTTATGATTATTTTCCACAGATCCTCTTATGGGATTCAATCGTTGCTGAGCAGTATTTGGTCTCTCAGGTGAATGGAGTGGACACGGTCAGGGTGTCCATGTCTGTGGTGCCGTATGTGGAGGGCAGGCAACTGATGCTGATGAAGCAGCAACAAAAGCAAGAACAGTCAGATTCAGAATAGTGTTTTCTTCGCTGTTTCTACGCAATGCGTTGCAGGAAACAACTTGTATACACAGAGTTTGTACAAATAAAATGATTGTTTATTTCTTCTTGTGTAGTCGTAATTTTTTTGTCTTTTTTGAATAAAACACGTGTATATGCTCACTAAGAACGAGGCGCTAAATGTTTCTACTCAAATTTAAAAATATGATTTTAAAAGGTGCCATTTTTATTGCTATGATGCTCTTTTTAAAGTGTATTTCAAAATGAATGTCAGGTTTTTCCTCAAATATTACACATTCATCATATGCAGTATTGGGTGTATGCAGTACTGTAATTACTTTTGCCTGGAAAAAAGTAAAGTAGGGGATTACTTTTTTGCATTTTAATTGCATAAATACTGTATATATATATATATATATACAAACACAATAGTGGCTTTAACATCTAATGTTAAAATTTATGTTTTAATAATAACCCTTTTAATAATAACCCAAGAATGATATAAATTTACATTTGAAATGGTTCAATTAACAGTTTCATGTCCATCTTGTTCAATTGGTGGAGGTTGATATGAGATTCAGGAAATAATAAGTTATGAAATAGTTTTTAGATAAGATCTATTTAAACTTCAAGTTCTAAATTAATAACGTTTTAGAGTAACCCAACAATGAACATATGTACATGCAGGTTGCACGTTTGAGGAGTGTAATTGTTTTACCTCTTCCTCACTTTGGTGGATTTAAAAAAGGTTCTAGAGACATTCCTTCATGAACATCTCCATACTGACTCGAGAATTTTCAATTCTGAGTATCCTGTTCCACTTTGTCAGAGATCAGGAG
Organism: Opsariichthys bidens; assembly: GCA_037194245.1. Classification (NCBI taxonomy): domain Eukaryota; kingdom Metazoa; phylum Chordata; class Actinopteri; order Cypriniformes; family Xenocyprididae; genus Opsariichthys; species Opsariichthys bidens. The sequence goes on from CM074306.1 coordinate 6,215,479, forward strand.
GACCGAAAAATCACTGCCGTTTTCACTTGGTTTTTTGTGTTTTGAGACATTGCAAATTATTCTGTTGGAAGCATCTTTTGAAAATTGGTAGTCTGCCCAGACTAAAAGCATGCTGTGCAGGTGCAGACTAATCACAATCTTTTGGCCTCAAGGGACCCAATGTGCCATCCAAACAACTTTCCTGCCCTGTCATCAGCCAAGGGACATTCTGATCTTTCTAACATGCTGGTGATGGCAACTTTTTACCTTAATAATAATCTTCAAAATTTCTACTGTACAGGTTACGCCTTCAAAATGTGACAGAAAACTTCTCAATGTCTCCAGGAATGGCTGATTTTATTTAGTACCGACTCATTTCAGCTGTCAGGAGGGTTGCCAGATCTGCGCAACAAACTATAGCATGATGACCAATCAAAAATAGTTCCGGTGAAACGTCCCGAGGTAGAAAAAAACAAAAAATGTGTGTGTGTCTAATTATAGACACTGCGTTTCTTATTCAAATTACTGGTTTATTGGCAAATTGGGCAAGTGTGAAAACTGCATTAAATTATAAATACATTAAAAAGTCAACCATTGTTGGTTTTGTGTCAATGTACAGAGAGTTCACAGGTAATGCCCAAGCTGCCTTAACGAAAACCAGAAAGTAACTGCATATGGTCAATTTCCGAGGGAAAGCTGCAGACTTGGTGTGAAATTGTGTTCATATTCAAATAATTCACTTTTTTTTTTTTTTACTATTTTAATACTTGAAATTGAATAAAACACCCAAACTCGGTTAACATTAAATCATTGCTCAATTTAATGTTTGCGGCTTGAACCCTACTTTTTGAGACATATTTACACATTTATCATAAATAATAAAAAAAATCTTTCCCCCATAGTTTTACATTATTTTAATCTTCTGCAAGTCTGTAAAAGTCTTGTAAATGTCGAATTATGTTGTGAACGAACCTTATTTTGCTCGGGTTTATGTATTTTTATTTCTGGCAGTGATATAGAAACTATTTCACACATTAAAGTGTTTTTACACACAAAATGAAACATTTTGGTACATTTTCTATAGGTGTAATGAAACTGTTACACGTGTTTCAGGGTTCTACACAAGGGTCTTCGATTAACAATCTACACTCAAATGAAAACAAGCAGCTAAAAGAATCAAACCAGGATTGGGAAGACTCACTCAAACACTTTTTAAGATTTACAAGGTTTTTTTCGTAACACTTTACAATGAGATTCCGCAACAAATATTCCTTTTTATAGATCAACATTAGTCAATGCATTATGAACGAACAATAAATGATAGCATATTTATAAATGAACATTGGCCAAATGTATTAAATGCTATTAAAAAAAAATCATAAAACATAACATTAACTAATGTTAACATACAGAACCTTATTGTAAAGTGTTAGTTTTTTCTTTCTTGCATTTTCAAGGTCTCATAATGTTTTAAATATGCCACTGCTCGAGATGGCAATGCAGAAGACAAGACCCTATTGGACAAACAAGTCATAACATCCCAATCATTTAATAATAATAATAGTAATTCATATGATCCTACACAGCTACTGTTATGTTACAAGTGATTTTTGACAGAACTAAAACCTCATAACAAAACCAATAATGGAAAGACAGTATTAGGTAGACATTTGGGAGCCATCTTAACCAATGTAAAGGCAGCCAATAGAGCTTTGCAGTCCTTTGCTCCTTTCTGAAAACTGTACGAACTGGCATTACAGCTCTAAAAGCTGGCAAAAAGATTTCGGTATAGGCCAACAAAATCTGCTCCACATTAGGTAGTCGTGTGCGCAACATCTTGATATCCAGTCCATTAGAATCCGTACTTGGCTTGCGTTTGTCGCCGAGTCATTTTGTTGTCGGCCCAGTTGTTCTTGAGTTCCAGCTCGCGTTCCTTGGCCTGATGAATCAGATACGTGATTTGGTGCTTGCGTCTCTGTTGCCCCGTTGGCTGATCTCCTTTTTTCTGAAAACGAGATGGAAAAGTCAGTCACTTTCTCTCATTTCCATTAAATAACCATCAGAGAATGGACACCGTTAGCAACTTCTGCAGCTGTCTGAACTGAAATATTCTTGTAATGCCTCCTACTTTCTGTGCTTACCTTGCTGAAGGACTTGCGGGGCTCTGCCTCTGCCGTCATGTTCTTGGCCATCCACTGCTTATTTCCGCTCAGCTGATCGTCTCCTTTGATCTCTAGGAACTTGATTTCTTCTCTTCCGCGATTCTGTTTGCCTTGCAGCCGCCGAAACTGGAGAATTACAAAGAATATTTGAATTTAACCCTGATCAAGAGGACTTGGTCATGGCAAAACATCATGATGATACTTACAAAGTCAAAAAAAAAAAAACCCTATAGAGAATTTTACACCCATCTTGCATCCAAAAGCAAAATTATATGTACATTTGCTTGGAAAAGTAATAGCACACCTCAAGAAGATACATGATGTGAATGAAGTAACACTCAACTGAGTGGGACAAATGCACAGCAAAGATTAATACATAAAAATTAGAATATGAGCAATAGTATGTGGCATGTAAGGCATGCTCAATAATTATTGTACTGTAAAATAAAACAATAATTAATAATGGTTATTGTTATTGAAAATACTTTATATTATTCAAATTACAAAAAATAAATCAATATATTACCATTGCAATAATACTATTGTAATGTAAAATAAAACGATAGTTTAATAACAATAAAGGTCATTATTCAGAATACTTATTATTTAAATTACAAAAATTAGATCAGTAATATATTACTACTGCAATAATTTTATTGTACTGTAAAACACAACAATTTAATAAAAATAATAATAATAATAATAATAATGTTATTATTTAAAATAGAAAAAATAAATCAATATATTACTATCGCAATAATACTATTGTACTGTAAAATATAAAAAGAATAAATTAAAAACCATTATTTAAATTACTAAAAAATAATATTGGAATTGGAATAATTCTAATATTTTTAACATTTAATTTTGATAAATATTTATTTTTAATAAATACATTTATTACATTTAATGAATTTATTTTAATTGTTAAATACATCATAAATTAATTCATTAATGATAATTAATATTACTTTATTTTACAGAATAATAATAATAAAATTAAATTACTAATATCCATGGCTGTGAATTTAAAGTATTTGAAAATGCATCAATTTTGTTGCCCAGATTTAAACAATTCATGTTGGTCATAATATCATAAAATAAAAAATCCAAATAAATACAGAAAAAAAGCACATCCCTGAGTAATAGAGATGCTACAAACAACTCACTGCTTCATCATTGAACATAGAAGAGGACCCTGAATCTTCTTGCTCATCTGCTGCAGAGTTTGGGTCTTGGTAATATCCCTCCCCATAGTAATCCTGTCAAACAAATGCATAAAGTATCAGCTGATAAAATTTCAAGGATTATGGTGTATGGTGCTTATTCATAAGGACACGTGTTTGAAGTACCTGTGGAGAAGTCTCTGGCAGTGGATTCTCAGGATACTGAGGAGGGTATTCTTCCTTCTGAAAGTCTTGGATCGCTCCAACTGACCTACTGTAACCGTCCGCATTAGAACCAAAGTCCAATGGGGCGTCCTCCTCAGTGGGTGGAGGGTGTAGAGAGGGAACGTACTGCTGAGAATCCGGGTTTTGAGACATCACAGGCTGTGCTGAACTTTCTGGTAGAGAAAAGTAGTTCTCCGGAGCAACTTCATCGTCACTTCCCTCTTCATCCGCGGCCATTTGTCGGGCTAACTGCATCGCAGCTGACTTTGCAGCCGCTTTGATGGCAGACGGGGATGGGCTGGTTCCAGAAAGACCCTGGGACTTTGCTGCACTTGACTTCGGCTTATCCGATCCAGGGCGTTTGGTTAGGGTGTGCGGCACCAGGGCCCGCTGCATTTCCTTCACAACCAGATTCTTAGGCTGAGGCAGCAGGGAGGACAGACCAACACCTCCCTGGAAGAATATGGAAGAACATATTCTTATTTACTACATGTTAGGTTCAGGCAGACCATTTATACATTAACGTTAATGAAAAACGTGAGGAAAAATGGGCCATCGAGAAAACTCTGTGGTAATGATTTCACAACCAACAACTCATTAACATATGCCCGCCCACATGACTGCTTATTCAATATTAAGATACTTTGAAGAGGCGCTGTGACTTATTTCAACTGTGAAAGGGGTAAGCCAATGATACGCAAGGTCATTTACATATTGAGTGAAACAGTCTTATTCAAAGGCATTAGTTTCAAAATTATTTTTCTAGTTCATTTTTCCCATTGGGATTTTTTTTTTAAAAAAAGTGTTCATTTAAGAGTTACAAGCCATGAACCAAACTAAACAGCTACAAGGTGAATCACAACATTAAAAACTTTGATTTGAAGCAAAATATTATTTGAAAACCAAAAGAAAGTACTGTGTATTTAACAGCTTTAATGAAGTAAAGAACTACAATCCCATGAAGCACTGCAAATGGCGTAACTGGTTAAAAACAATGGAGAACTACACATTTAAAATGTTGATTACATATATAGAAACAATATATTTTACATTTATTGAAAATATGCATGCAAACAAATATCGCCTGACTTAATTATGTTATTCGCCGTATTGGCTTTAAAGAGTCCTTTTGGTGCAATTTGCTCGTCATGATTCTCTGATTGGTGCAGATCATGGGTAGAATCATGGGTAATGCAGTTTTTCACCCAGGATTTTGTTAGTGTACAATTTTTTTTTTTTTTTTTAAGTTGAAATAATAATAGCCTTGTAATGAAATAGTTGAAATAATTATTTAATACACATATTTATATCTAAATATACATGTAATATTTTATATATTTAAATATGAAAAAAATCATTCTAAGAAATAGGTATAAAATATTCATTTTATAATAAATTATCGCTGTAATAATAATAACAAGTGGACTTAAGTGAAAAATAGATTATCCATACCTGAGGAGCTGACTTCTTTCGTACTGGCTCCTCATCATCAGAGTCAGACTAAAACAGACAAACACCATCAATCAGAAAGAGTTTCAGAAAAATAATCTGGATCTAATGGATCAGTAAAACTCACATCTGCTGGTTTAATTTCAGGAACGGTGATTTTAACGGGTTCTGTGCGTTTCTTGGGTTTCGGCAGATCCAAAGTCATCCTCTTAGGTTGAGGAGCTGATGCCTGTTCAGTCTTTTTTGGTGGGGGCAGAGCAGCAAAAAGTGCGCCGATCCTCCCGGCAGGACGAGCGGGTGAAGGCGTTGAATCATCGCGATCACTGTCGTCGCTGCTGTCGTACGCTACTAGAGACATCGCCACAGATCAGATGCGTTCATAAGAGAGGGAATCAGACGCAAGAATCGCTGACGAGCCGCTTTTGCATCACTTTCAGCTCAACCGATCTCAAATCATTCTGTACGGTCCTTCCAGATTTATATGGACGAATGTTGTGTGTAAATATCTGATAAACGTCAGCACACAAACATCGATGGCAAATTCGCCTCAAGGTAGATCAACGCTTGCAGGAGGAACCGTGCTTGCATTGGAAACTCGCCTTTTAAATCAATATTTTCCCTGCAAAACGCCAACAGATGGATATATTAGTCTAAATAAACAATTAATAAACATATATCGCTCCACTCTAACCATTTAGACCCATAAACATTTTTCTTCCACCATCGTGAAGGATTTCCTCAACATCCGCTGCACAGTTGCAGAGGCTTAAGCGCTACTGACACCAACTGGCGTGGAGTGGAATCTGATCAATTAACGTGACGAACTGTGACAATAAATCACCGAATAACTAAAACGCCTGAAAAGATGAATGTAATTGTATATAATAGCCTTGCGAAATCATAAGTGACCCATAACTCTACTCGAGGAGCTCGAGTATCTGTTACCATGCAGAGATATTATAGTGAGAGAAATTGAATGGCGTTAGATAACCCAACAAATATTATTTAAACGGTTTTATTGAGGGAAACGGGTTGCTCAGTTGGTGTTTAGAGAGCATATTGAGTGGTGTTTGCAAAAGTTTTCAAGGTTTATGTAAGATAAGGTTTTTGTTTAGAAGTCTGTCATCATTCTAACATGCTGATTTGAAGCTGCTCAAGAAACGTCTCAATATTATCAATATTGAAAACAGTTGCTTAATAGTTTTTTTTGTGGACGATACTTTTTCAAGATTCTTTGATGAATAGAATGTTTAAAAAACAGCATTTATTTGAAAAATAAATGATTTGTAACATTATAAATGCCTTTAGTGTAGCTTTTGATCAATTTAACGCATCCTTGCTTTTACTGACCCAAAAACGTTTAATCCTTTTGTCCAGAAAATAAGCCTGTGTCTTGGTTGGTAGTATGTGTTTGTGGTATAAAATCAAATAACCCGAGTATAACATTTAGTAGTTTTATTGACAAAGGTTGCAGAACACACATTATTTCTCCATGATAAATAATCTTGCTCAAACACAATACATCAGTACCAGTAGCTTTTACGAGGCTTCCTATCTTCCTGAATGTTTAATTTCTCCATAACTTCTTCCTCAAGGGTTTTCAAAGATGGCATGTATGTTTTCTGAAGCGCGTCGTCTGGCGATGTGTCCTTGGGTCCATCTGCAAGGTAGAGAAACACTCCGCATTTAAATATTTGAGTATCTAAAACACTAGGTACAAATGCATTGTTTTTTTTTAATCTTTCAACCCCCTTCCTCAGAAGCCCCACCTTTCCACTGCTGAGGAATGATGCCATCTTTTCTCTGGTAGACTGGTTTGGGAATAATCTGTCCTGTCCTGACAGAAACACGCACTCGCTCACCCTCTTCGGTGTATCTCCACTCGATATCTGTGGGCTTCCTAAGAAACATTAGACACAATGCATTGAGAGTCAGGTGTGTCCATTCTACTATGCTACTCCACTTAATGTTTGATGCTCCAGAAGACAACATTAATGCTCACCTGTCTGTAGGATCAATGAGCATAACATCTTTCAGCAACAGAGGGGCTTCACTGGCGATGTAAGTACCCCGGTAATCTCCGGATCTGCCAACATACCTGTAATGCTGGAAAAAATTATGTTTAAAACAGTTAAAAGTGCTGCTTTTCAATAAAACCATAACAAAAGGAGTCTTGTAAAATACACGTTTTACTCCTACCGTGTTCAGGCCCTCGAGTATGACCCAGTTTCGGCGCCGGATCACCTGAGAAACTTTGCCTTGCTTTCCTTTGTCCTTTCCAGATAAAATCTCCACCTGGTTGAATTTGATTTAAATGGTGTATTAAATAGATAAACAATGTGAAAAAATACAAAAATGCACAAGTTAAGGGGTAAATGGTGTTAAAATATCCACTACAGGGAAATGATTTAAACCAGGGGTTTTTAATCTTTTAGATGCCACGGACCCCAAATATAAATCATCCTTTTGCAAGGGACCCCATTATAAAATTGAAAAATCAGCTATAAATTTTCATGTAATAAACCCAATTTATACTGTGAAAAATTAATAGTATAAATATGTCTAAAGATTATTTGGAAAAAATATTCAGTTTTTAGTATGTTACATTATAATGCTTTTTTTCCCTACCTATAATACTGTGCTGTTAAATGTATTATTTATTTATGTGTGTCAATTCCTAAATATTTATTTTGATAAACTATTTGTTCATTTTAAAGTCACCATGAAATCAAAATCAACAATGTTTATTTTTTTATGGAATATTGCAGTATTTACTATAAATGATTTATCTGTGCACATCGTTATTTTTTTTTAATTCATGTGTCTTCGCAATGTTTATTTCGTAATTTTAGCACCCGAAATCGCATAGTAGGCAAAAAAAAAATAGTATATAACAAAAGTATGTCTGAATCTAGAGTACCCGGTTGACCGACTATTTCTGGCAAGATTGTGAAGTGTGCATACAATGGACACTTTACTATCCCATGAGGCGACGGGAGAGGATTTGGGAATGGCAGTGAAGCGATCGCAATGGATGCTGTTAGATCACATGATAATGAAAGCATGGTGAATATGAATATTGTTCGTCCAGATTCATATCATAGAACAAACTTTTCACTTTTTTTTTGATTCACACAATTATGCCATTTTGAACGCAGCCCTCTTTTCTGACGACGTGTTTAATGGCATGAGGGCGGGACGCATGACATCACTCACATGACGTCACAGCAATTGCAAACCACAACCATCCAATCAAATCCCATCCTACATTTTTCTTGTTCGAAAAGCTGTTTCGCAATTTGCCACAATAGAGTTTTTTCGTAAACTGTTCCACAGTCCCCCTAGTTTGAAAACCCCTATAAACAATATCAATATCAACATTACAGTCTACTAAAATAGGTTAGGTGGATAAAAAACTGATAAAGATAAGAAAAACTCCACTACTAAATAAACTTACTGTGTCTCCTCTTAAGACATGCCAGTCCTCATTTGCAATCGGTTCAACAAACACCTTTCTTCTTTTCTTGCCCGGTGGATTGAGCCGCTTGGCTGCGATCGTCCACGGTCTGTTTGTCCCAAAACGATAATCATGTGGAAATGCAGATTTTGCTGCCGTCCAAAGAAGAGCCGTCAGTCTCATGCTGCTGTGGACAATTTAAAAAATACATTAATTATCTGTGGAATATACACTTGAATGGTATATATGTTATGCATGTCTTCTGAAAATGTAGGTGTTATATTCTCCACTGACAGTGTGTGACACAACAACGGCTCTTCGTTAATAGCGGTCACTTTCTTTTCTCGTGTTTGTCATGCGTGAGGTTTTTGAACAGATCCCATATAATATAGTGGAACTCTACCTACCTGATTTATTGCTGCTGCATTTAGAGGCACATTTAAATAAAATAACTAAATTAATTTGTAGTAATTCTCCATCCACAAGGGTCAAACTTGTGTAGAACATGCGCTACTTCCTTTTCCTTTCGAAATAAGCGACGAAGGTGTCAAATTAAAAGTCTCGATTGGCAGGGCACACATTTATATAAATAAATAATAATAAAAAAAAAGACAAGTAAGATTAAATTACGCATCGGTGTATCCCATTTGATTCGAAGGGATTTGAAATAGCAACTTATAATAATTTATAATAATTCTAAGTCTTCCTGAAAGGTATTGTTGGCGTACACCCGTTTTCCAATCTCTGAGAGGTTATGCAGCTTGATATATTGTTATGTCAAAAACAATTTGCTTGGCTTTGGGAGAAAATTTCCCAATGATATTTACAAAAATAAATGCCACCTGGACCTGTAAATGTGACATCTGTCAGCAAATTTTCATGGCTCATCAAGTTTTTTTTTTTTTTTATGTGACAAGTGGAATGTATTAAATAAAATAAATGACAGAGTAAAAAGTCTTTCAATATTCCTAGGAGCTTAACATTAACAAACGGGTTGTATTAATAAAATATTACTACTTTAGGTCTTGTTTGGTATTAATATCACCATACAAACGCATATTAGGAATTTTCTATATTCTAAGAAAATGCCCATAATTATGTCCTATAACAATGTAGTTGTTTATATTTCCTGAAAATGTACACAAAAATGATAGTTGCATGACAGAATATTAAAAGGATTCTCTTTTTTACTCGCATAAAACCATTAACCAATCAAATCGCCCTTTCATTCTGTATCCAAGTAGGATGACTCCAACCAGCCAACTAGCGTCGAGCTTGGCTTTGTAGTCAGGCAGACATAACGCAGTCGTCCAATCACAAAATAAGCCGAAAGGGGATTTTTGCTCTATATTTGTCTCAGGTAGTTTCTTTTTCGTTTATAAAATAAACGGTAACATTATTTTGTATTTGAATGAGATATTGCACTAGGTAAACTTTGTACAACGATAATGGTTGTAGTTTATGAGAAAGGCCAGGTATTTTAATGTAATAATCGATGGTTTCCGAGGCGTACAAGTGTGGCTAGCTAGTTCTATAGGCACAGTCATTGGTAATGATATTAACGATAGCTAGCTTGTGCATATATACTAAGAGCTAAAGTTATTATTTCACAAATTATGTCATTAAATTTTGAATTATAGTAAAATAACTGTTAATTTTATGTCGGTTTCGTTTAGTCGACGTCTCTTCGGCCTTTTCGAACTCACGTTAGCCTATTAGCTGCTATGTCATGCTAATGTAAACTAGGCTGCTGTGAGGTTTATTTCTAGTAATCAATGAGCATTTGCTTTTGAGTATTCGGTTAACTTGCGCTAAAATGAGCTTTTGGTCATAAATAACCAATGGCCTCGTCTAGTTTCTGGTTGGTTGGCCTTTCAGTACGCCCACAAAGAGATACACATGGGTGTAATCAACCAGACCTGTGCATGTCTCATGTATGATAGTCGTATATTAGATACATTAAATCATGCATTAAAGTGATTATGAGTGATCGGTTTTCATCCTGGTGGTATCATGCATACACCGACTGAAAGCATCAGTTTCTTATGTTGAGGTCTTCATTGGGCGCGTGTGTGTTGAATATGAGGAAATGCCTGGACTGGGGCAGGAAAAACAGCCCTGCAGTATTTGGGCATGGTCGCTATCCGATTGACCTGACAACAGTTTCATGAGTGGCTGTATTTACAAAATGGGGAAAATGTCTAGAGCGTTTAGACGTGGGAGAATTTAGGCGGTTTTATTGCGTGTTTACAGTCTGTCGCTGAAGGTGTAAACCTGGACGAAATATGCTAGTTAGTAGTGAAACTGATGATCATTTACAGACATGGTGACAAATTGATTTACCAGTAAGCAGTTTGTTCTAAGACTGTTTTAAAATGTTGTCTGCAGACAGTTGCTGTGCTTATTAAAGAAATACTATAAATCAACAATTGTGCTTTTTTAAAACCTAATACCACAAAATGGTCTAAAAACTGCAAACACCCTACAACTTTTACTGTTTGCATTTAGTTAGACAAGCTCTGTTTGCATCTCAATAAAACTGCAATTAATTAACTTTTTTAAAATACGCAGTGGCATTTCAGACTCTAGGACTGAAAGTTGGCCAAACCAAATGTGAACACAGACTAACTAACATCTGACTCGTATTCTAGAGCTTCAGGTCCAGGAGGGTTCTGAATGCAGTTTGTCAGTCCAGTTTGGTTGAGACATGGCAGAAGATCAGTTAAAGGCAGACGCCTCGGCTGGGGAGGGGGAGACGGAGCCCAGTATGCTGCTGCAGAAGCTTAAGAGCAACATTTCGTAAGAACTACTGTTTACTCTTTCTTTGTTGTGGTTCAGATAGAATCTCAAATCTTTATTATCTGAAGAAATGGTATATAATATTTACAATCAAGCAGAGTGATGTTTGTTCACCCAAAGATGAAATTTCTTTAATTAGTCATTAATTACTCACCCTCATGTCGTTCCAAACCTGTAAGACTTTCGTTCGTCTTTGGAACACAGATGAAGATCCTTTTAACAAAATCTGAGCGATTTCTGTTCCTCAACTGACAGTGCACTCAACTAGCACTTCGAGGCCTCAAAAAGTTCTCACTGAGATCATAAAACTAATCCATTTGAATTGAGTGGTTTAGTCCAAATTTTCTGAAGAGACTATCTATATGATAAACCGATTTACCGAATTTAGGCTTTTATTCACGTATAAACATTGATCAGCGAACATAAACAGAAGCTCAAACGTGCTGCGTAACACGAGAATGAAACTCATTGGTTCTCGTACATCAAGCAAACATGCTTTAGCTTCCGTTTACACGACTGGTGTGTGCGTTGATCAGTGTTTTATGTGAATAAAAGTCTAAATTCAATTTGTTCATCATATAAAGTAATTGTGTCTCTTTAGAAAATTTGAACTAAACTGCTCAATTTAACTCTTTATGAACCTTTTCAACTCGTGAAACAAACTCCAGCAGCTTTATTGGTTCAACTAGTGGTTATTTTGGGCCAAGGCTTTTTTTTTTTTTATTGATGGCCATTGTTGATGCTAGTGGCACAGAAATTACTCACATCTTTTCTAAATTTCTCTTTTTTTACCATTGTTACCAGAAATGTTAAAGGAAAAATGTTTAATTTCCACCTTGATTTGAACAAATATATGTATGTTTCTGATCTTTTTTTTTTAATCCTCACAGTAAAAATGTGCAGGGCAAAGTGGACAAAATTTTGGTAAGTAAATAAAAGTATAATGAGATTTCAGTCTTCTGAAATTGTATAATTGATATCAAGTGTATTTTCAGTTACAGTTGTTATTTGTTTATAACAAGGATATAACAGGGTGACACTTTTTGTCAGCTATAGTATGAATGCTGGAGAAAATCAAGTATCTCATCAAACCACAATTGTGACAGATATTGTTTGAATCCACAACTATTATATTAGCAGTTCAGATCTATAACCACTAGGCTACGACCGCTCATGTTTATATTGTCTTACAACTGTCTTGTTGTGTTGTATAATATTACACACTCATTCAGCTTATTTATACATTTACAGTGTTTTAAGCACATTTTCTTTCCCTCATTCCTTCTTTCTCCCTGTGACATGTCTCCTCTCAGGAAGATGTACAGCGTTTCTCCGACAATGACAAGCTCTACCTTTATCTACAGCTACCCTCAGGTCCAAGTGCTGGAGAGAAGAGGTACAGGTCATAAAATCACACAAATAATGTTTTTGTTATTTATTTGATTATTTTTTAATATATCAATTTTGAATAGTAAATTATAGTAATAGTAAATATTAAAATATTTGAGGTCTTTTTTTTTTTTTATAAATCCTAGCCAATTAGGCTATAACACACATTCAATAACACGAATGTGACAAGAAATGTTATATGTGAAACATGTTTATAAACTTTCTCTGTATGCACCAGTGGTGATTCAAATTCGGTCAACACAGCAGACCAGCTTCACACCTGCAACTGGATCCGTAGCCACTTGGAAGAACATCCTGACACCTGCCTGCCTAAGCAAGATGTTTACGAGACATACCGGTAAGGACTGGGGTGCAGAATATACACAGTAATGTTGCCTTCCGACATGCTATCGGACGTTTCCCACTTCTGAAGTCTTGATTTCGAGCTTGTCAGGTTCAAGTGCTTTGTTGTCAGAAAGAACATAAATCATAGATTACACCAGGTTTCTTATTGCCTATTTCCTGTGGAAATCTTATTAAAGCCATAATGTACTGAAGATATTTAATTTTTCCTAGAATTTTAAAGGTCCATTATCTGTTTTTTTCTGCCCCTGTTTGCAATTGTTCACAAAAAATACAATGATTATTTATTTTATATCTAAACAGGAAGCACTGTGACAACTTACAGCATCGGCCTCTAAGTGCAGCAAATTTTGGCAAAATCATCCGCGACATCTTCCCTAATATTAAAGCACGAAGACTTGGCGGTAGAGGACAGTCCAAATATCCTTTTGTCTCTGATTTCATAAAACAGACAAACATTTTTGCCTTAAAACACATCCAAAATCCTATTTAGAGCGGTCCAAGACACACCATGCCAGAGTGATTGTACAAAGATTTTTAAATATTGCAATTTTTTTTTTCCACAAATCTGACTTTTTTTTCTCGCAGTTGCGAGTTTATATCTCACTTCAGACTTTTTTTCTCAGAATTGTGAGATAAAAAGTTGCAATTACCTTTTTTATTTTTTATTCCATGGTGAAAACAAGCTTCCACATATCTATAATGGTTTGGTTTTTAGGTTAAGTTAGGTTTAGGAAGTTTTTAAGATCCTTCCTTAAGTTAACCTGGGGCATCTCCAGTCGAGTCCCAAGCAACTCCAGTTATCTTCAGCTGAGTCGGACAACGTCTTGCCCCTTAATGTCTCTCCATAGAGTACCACAGTTTATATATTATAATAAAGGCATGGGAAATGTTTCTTTTATATGATTGGTTCTTCATATGTATAATTCTCTGTTACTAGGTAAAAGCACATTTGGATTACTTGATGCTTCAGCTTGTTGGTAGGGTCATGAGATTAAATATACATACATTAATACTGCTAGAAAAGGAAATGTTATAATTAATAAAAAATTTCCTTCACAATGTTTTAATACTTTTGACAAATGAATTTCATCTCATGCTTTAAGTTCATTCAGCTGATAATCATTTAACTGAATTCAAACTAAAAATCTCTTTTAGTTTGATGAAACTTAGTGTATAGTATATTGTCCCTTAACGTAATCGCCAGCACATACTGCTATAGTGGGATACGCCGAAAGACCGTGTTAAACATGCCGTTACTGCCCAACCTGGACCTCAAAAATGACCCGGTATGATTGTCTTCTTACTACTGATTTTTCTCTAATTCGCTGTCCTAACATGAAAATAATATAGTTTATCAGTTATTTTTTTGGCAAGAAGAAAAACAAATGTTTGTGCTTAAATATTCTTGTTAAAATATTATATATTAAATATTATTGTGCCACCTCCAGTCTGAACTGACAGAACTGGTGCAAACCTACAAGCAAGAGGTCACCGAAGCAGCCTGTGAACTCATCTGCGACTGGGCCCAGAAGATCCTGAAGCGTTCTTTCGACACGGTGGTAGAAATCGCACGCTTCCTTGTGCAGGAGCACATCGTCAACCCACGCTGCAGCCAAGCTGAGCTTGTCACCTCAGCCGCTCTTGCAGGTACATGCTAGTGAGATGATTTGATACATCTTGCTCAGTGTTTTTGTAGCGTCATTGATATACTGTTATAGGTTTTAATTTTTTAATTAGATTTTATTTCTATATTTTCTTTTTTCAGTTTAATTAGGGTGTTAGTAATGTTGTGTTTTTTGTCATTTTTAGTTTTTTTTTTTTTTTAATGTCTATGTAGTATTTATTAAGTTTTAGTTATTTTAGTACTTCAACTTGAGAAATGGCTTTTAACTTTTTATATTTTATCTTATTTCAGTTAATGTTTTTTCAAATGAAATTTTAAAAAAAAATGGTTTTAGTTTTGGTTAAGCCTGGTTATAACCCTGGTTTTGCTTCTTTGATTTAGGAGTGAATATATATATATATATATAAATGAAAAAAAAAATGTATTTATTTTATTTTATTAAATTTTATTTTGTTTTTTTGGGGTGGGGTTTCATTAGGTGGACCTTCCAAACCTCATAAGGCAATGAAAAAGATCCCAGCAGCTTCCCGGGCAGGTGGAGCAGAGGAGGATAGTGGCAGTGCGGAAAACAAGGTATTATCGGTCATTTCTGTCCTCACTAATTAAAAAAAAATGCTAATGCAAATAAAATAATTAGAATAGTGTATAATGATTCATAAGAATAGTTGATTCTGATTGCTGTAAATATTTGTATAATATTTGTCAAATATCATCAAATACTCATTAGATATATTTGTATAATCACTGTATAAACTATTTATATATAACTGTATAACTGATAATTGTACTAGGCAACACATTTCCTACATATCTGTGCATTCTTCTAAGTTTCTCAATTGTATTCAATATTTAATGGCCATTTATTTATTTTTTGTTTGTTTGTCAAAAAGTTAGTTCGCACAAAAATGAAAATTATCTCATTATTCACCCTCAAGCCATTCTAGGTGTATATGACTGGTGTATATCTTCTTTCAGATGAACACAATCTGAGATATTTTTAAAAAAATATCCTGGCTCTTCCAAGCTTTATAATGGTACTGAAAAGGCTCATCGATTTGTGGCAGAACAGTAACCTCTGACGCGACGCATGACTAATGCGGAATTAGAGTTACGAATTGGAAGCCTTAAACGAGAAATTTTAAAGAGAAATGTTGGAGGATTTCGATATAAGAGAAGAGTAGCTTCAGTTTGTTGCACAGCCCTATATGTTTAAACTTGAGAGGCGTCCAAGCTTACGAAACTATGATCCTGCATCATGCATCAGGGGTTACTCATTTGGTGCAAGTCGACTTTCGCAGTATGTGTATGGTCATCTGCAGGAAGCTAGTTATTTTAGTTTTAAATATATTCATTTTTTCTTATAAAAACCCATCACTTGCTTCAGAAGGCTTTTATTAAACACCTGGAGCTGTATGGATTACTTTTATGATGGATGGATGCATTTTTTGGGGCTTCAAAATCTGGCCCCCTATTCACTACCATTATAAAACTGGGAAGAACCAGGATATTTTTAAATACATTTCCAATTGTGTTCGTCTTAAAGAAGATAGTCTTATACACCTAGGATGGCTTGAGGGTGAGTAAATCATGGGATAATTTTAATTTTTGGTGAGCTAACCCTTTAAGTGGCCACATCCTAAGTAGGATATTTTACTATCAGCCAATCATTTTCACAAAATAAACCCTTTAAGGGATCATGATCACCTTATCAGGGTTTGTTTTGCAATAATGTCACATATTAGCTGTAGTAAATACTATAAATAGTAAATTTAATACGTCTTTAAGAAAAAAAGCTTCATTGTGATGTTTTGGCAGCAAAAAGAGAAAGACGGTGTGGAACTGCCGCCATCCAATAAGCAGCAGGTCAGTGATAAACCAACCAACAAGGTGGAGTCAGCTCGAGTGGAGGCCTTCATGAAGAAGCTGCCTCAGCTCCTTCCCAGGGGCACCGTTCCAGAGAAAACCTCCCCACCGTGTCTGGCACCAGCTGATTCGGGAAGTGTTCAAGTCACTTTGCCCATTACCGTCACAACGATACCCTCTCAACCAGGCGGCACCGTCCCTCTTATGATTCTGCCATCGGGCATGCTCTCTTACCCTGAGCTCGAGAAAACTTCAGGCACGGTCGCCACCTCCGCTGCTCCGACCCCCGTCGTCCAGAGAGCGCGACCGGCGGCTCCAAAGAGGGGGCCTGACCCCTCCAGCTCAGTGTCAACCACTGGTGTTGCTCAGAAACGCAAAAGAGGACGACCGAGGAAGCCGAGACCTGAAGACGTGGCACCACAGGTACAGTCAACTCCAACCCCCAATCCAAATACAGCTTTGCCCACAAGAGGAGTAATCCAAAAGGCCCTGCCTTGTGCTCCCCCAACTCCTTCGCAGTTGGTTGAAATTGTGTTCCAGGATCAGCAAGGCTTGATGCTTAGCCCACTTCCAACCATCCAGGAAGTGACAGACCCTGAGCATAGAGGCGTAGTGGTGCAGTGTCAACCTGCAACAGAACCTGAGAAGCAGCAGTCCGTCCTGCTAATGCAAGGGCCCAACCAACCCGGTTACGAGCTGACCAGCAGGAGGATGGTCATCCAACGTGCTCCGTTATCCAGAGAAGGAAGGCCTGGTCCTATAGAAGTGCCACAGTCCTCCACCTCGTACCTCCCGCCTGCAATGTTATTAGAGGACAGAGGAGAAGTGGAAATTACTCTGACTCCTGTGGAGCCACAGGCTGATTCCATGCCAAACTCAGCAGGTAGCTGCTTCGGCTCCTTATCTGGAGAAACCCCCAAACCTGACGCCCCGTAACAGCAGCACAGCAACCGTCTCCTTTCTCAGAGACTCCGTGATCTCAATGCCTTTCCAGTGCTTCTGTGAATTGCATATTAGCTTATAGTCAAACTGAGGTTTACCATCTTGGCTGAGCTTGAGTGGGTATGTCTGCTTTCTGTGTAAAAAAACCAACAAACAAACAAAAAAAAAATGTATAGAAGTACAACTTATCATTGTTGCCTTCAAACAGCAACTACGCTCATATTTTCATATGAATAACATGAAACATAAGTGGATTCCTGAAGATTCCAGGAATGCTTTTGAAGAGATTATGAATTTAAGTGACCTAAAACAAATGTTTTGACTGAAAGGAAGATAATGAACAGATATACTCGCAAATAACAGTCCAATCTGGTCCAGCTCAGTTATAAACGAGACAATTCAGAGTTACCGAAGAACTGCTTACCATCCGTCGGCATTTATCACCGTGCTCAGTGCCATAAAAGGGCAGTCGACCTTTTATTGCTCTAACCATCTTTGCATGTTTGTGTTTGTAAACATGAATCCAGACATTTGAGTGTGTTTGTAGCTGTTCAGATGACAAAGAGTGATATTACGGGTTTGCAACTTCAGGGTTCTAAAAAAAAAAGTCCCTCTCTCACCCAACGATTGGGTTAATAGTTATGCGTTCAGTTTTTTTTTTCTTTATTAACATCACAAATAGATACAGATATACAAAGCTTGGAAATTACTACATCAACTTGCTGTTGCAATGGTCAAGACGACACTACTGGTTCAGATGGTGCACAATGTAGGTGGATAGAAAAACGAAGACCTCTTAAGTCCCTTTAAATATGCAAATGAGGCTGTGATTTCGGGATCGTTCTCAAACCCCCCCCCCTTCTTTCAGGTCTGTCCAGTTGTTCTCTCACAGCAACATAAATAGCACTTAACAGATGTAAATAGTCTATCCGTGAGCCCAGAAGAATATCTTCTTAGGTAAAGCATACCAGAACTAATTTAAAACGTTTTATTTTCCAAATGTATAGCCATCGTCACTATATTGCTACTATGAAATATTCTTCTTCTTATTAGTTACTAGTAAAGTGTGCGCTGTCACCCTAAAAGCATGTACAAAAAATTCTAAAATTTGATTATATTATTTAAATTTAGACTGAAATATGTACTAATTATTTATTTATACAAATTTTACAAAGTTTGCGCCACAACAGCTTCGCTTTGTTTTGATTATCTCTTAAAAGAGAATTTTACTCTCTTTTTATAGCCTTGAAATACACTATTTTTATTAGTAATTTGTGTTTCAGAAATTACATTTGATCTTAGCCAAATATCCAAAAATTTAGAAAAATTGTCATTTAATTTGTAAGTTCATTATTATTATTATAAATAATAATGATAATTAATGGAATGGGACAATGGGTTTGTTTATTACTGCTTTATGATTATTATTTGATGCGCTTTATTGAATTCAAGAGTATTTAGAGGCTATGAATTTGGGGGAAAAGCCTCCTTTAAAGTTTACTAAAGATGATATAATCTCAGCAGAGGCTGTTGATGGTTAAAGAGATTAAATAGGCACTAAAAACATTGCCACTCCAATAATATATGAAGAGTTTTGGAGTCAGATGTTATTTATTCAAATATTGTAGTAATATATGTGAGATGGGAAATGAGTAGAAGTGTTAACTTTACTATGGAGTAATGGTGCTTTAAAAAAGCTAAACGGGTTTTACTAACGCAAACGATTGTGATTCACATCGCAGTGATTTCACCGATCAGCAGTTTGACTGCACTTAACGTCCGCTGCTCACTGGGGCTGATTCTGGGTAGAATTACCACGGTACAGTGTTGCAGAATGGCAACCGGCTGTCAGACAGCCTGTTAGTGGTGCGTTAGCATAAATTACATTTAGGCTCGTGAAATGAATGTGCTATATATGTCATGTTTAATTCTGAATAAAAGCGGCTGCTCAGTTTACTCAAGGTTTAAATTTTGACTCTAACCAAAATTAATTGAAATCTTTATTATAATTGCAGGAGCTTTTATTTTGTACGTTGTGGTATTGGTAGGGCCTGTTGCTTTTTGATCATTTGTGTTTTATAGTCTATGATTTATTTTCCCTTTTAAAGGCAGTGCACAGTTCTAATATTCTGCCTCATTTGCAGTCTTGAGATTTAAATACTAATGTTATATCTCAATATCCTGACAACAGCAATTCCGTATCCTGTGAAATAAAATATCTGACTTACATTTTTTTTTTTAAAGAATACATTGACAAAAGCATCTAATTTACATGAATAAACCTCAAACCGTTAATGCTAAGTTATTAAATGCAGCGTTCAAATAAATGACTGAACAGTGAGACATTAGATGAATATGTCACATGATAATTGAGGAATGAGTGTAAATAATCAGATTTGACCGATCTGAAGCAGAAAAGTTCCTTTTCACACCTGAAAGTGATTGAAAACAGTTTAAAAGGATTGTTTTATGGACGCTTGTTTATGCCAGGGAATAAAAATAAAAACTATAATTGCGACTTATCTCGTAATTCTGACTCGCAATTTTTGGTTAATATCGCTCAAATCAACTTTTTTTTTCTAAGAATTGCCATAAAAACTCGCAGTTGTGTTAAGAAGTCTGAATTGCGAGAGATATAAACTCGCAATTCTGATTTTTGCAAGTGCGAGTTGATATTTCTCAATTATGAAGTCAGAATCAAGAGACATAAAGTCTAAAAAAAAGTCAAAATTGTGATAGAAAGTCGCAATTGCGAGTTAAAAAGTCTCGCGATATAAAAACTCGCAATTCTGACTTTTTTTCTCGGAATTGTGAGTTAATATCTCACGATTCTGATTTTATTTCTCAGAATTGATTTTTGTTTTTCAATCGTTTTGTTATAATTATAAACTCTTGTGCGATATAAACTCACAATGTTAACTTTTTCTTCTAATTGTGGGTCAATATCTCTCAATTCTGATTTATTTCTCAGAATTGAAAAATATAAACGTGCACTTGCCAGTTCTAAAGTCAGAATTGCAAGATTGTGTCCAAATTGTGAGATTAAAAACTCGCAATTCTGAAAAAAAAAAGATACAAACTGTTGCAAGAAAAAGAGTTGTGAGATAAAAGTTCGCAATTACCTTTTTAATTTTTTTATTTTGCGACGGAAACAAGTTTCCATAATATTCCATGGGAATAAATAAAGCATTTGGGCATATGATCACTTACATCCATCTATGGATAGATTATTCATATCCTCATAATCCACTGACAAATAATGTCATTTTTTGTTTGCAAGTACAATGTCAACCACAGAAATGTAAAATGTTCAGTACAACATAGTGCCTCATACAAACCACTGTGCTCTGTAAATATCCATTTTCTTTGCATTATTTATGAGGTTGTGGTTATGCTCTGGATTCTTTGTTTTGTACTGTTTGGTAAAGGCTCACAAAACTGTTGCCCTCAAAAAGAAGGAAAACCAAAATGACACGCCGATCACACGGGTGGTCAAGGTGACGATCGTGTGTTGTAATTACCCATCAGTGTTAGTAATTCTTACGTTTCATTGTGACGAACTCAAAAGAAACCAACTTCTCACTGAGTCATGTAGAATTGTTCATTAGTTTTTCTATCAACCCCGTGGATTCTGCGTAAGTGTTGATTTGTTGTGCGTGTCGGTACTATGCCATGAGTTGACCCTGCCATTTTTACCATAGACATCTAACATGTCTAATGTAAGAATCTGATTACCATTTTTTTTTTTTTTTTTAAGTCAGTCCATGCATGGTTTGTGTATTGAACATGTTTTTAAAAAGTTACAAAAGGATCTGATATTTGCTCAGAGTTGCGCAGTTTCTTTTTAAAACATTTGAACCCTGGTGTTTGTCTTGCACTTTAATTTTCTCAATGGAAAGCACACAGGGGGAGAAAAAAAGATGAAATACAGCACCTTGTTTGTTGTTTGTTTTTCTACTAAATTCTAAAGTCTTCTTTTCGGAAAGTTTTTCTTTTTTGTATTTCATGTTTTTTCATGTTAAAACTGTACAATTGGACATCTTCCATATAAAACAATGAAACGATCTCTGACTGTGAGCACATTTTCATAAATCAGCACTAATAAACAATGTATGATGTGTTTCTTTATATCAAGTGTTTGTGAACTTATATTTTCTCAATAGTTAAATCTCTTAGGACAGATTTTACAAATGTTACAGTAAAAAAAAAAGTTTCAGGCTAAATAAAATACATTAAAGGCACAATATGTAAGATTTTTGGATTAAAATATTTAAAAACCACTAGAAGAGTTTTAAATATTTTGTTGACTTGTGTGCTTACATTATCACTGATGTTATCAAGAATGTTTAAATCCAGAGAAATAAGCCATTTTAAACAGGACACGGACCGTCGCCAGTCAATTACCCTCGATTTTACTTTGTAAAAAACCATGGAAACGCCAGATACACTTTAATATATCATGTGTTTTATTAGACAAGAAGTCTCGTCATATACACGTTTAGTCTTGTTTAAATCTCGTTTTCTTGATTTAACACGAGTACCATGTTTTTCATGAGTAATATCGATCTGTGTGCAACAAGTGTCTCATAGCAGCCGCTGAGCGAACACAAAGAGTAAAATTATAACATCTTTTTCAACACACTGAAATGTTTCTAATATGATAAAACAGCGCTGCTTTACCCCACATACGCTTGACCGGAAGAAGCGGAGACTGTGGCTTAATAAAAGTTCTGGTCTCGAGACGTGAGTCGCGCTCGTCTCTCATTAACAATCGCTCCCACAGCACTCGCTCCTGCTCTGCTTCTACTACAGTAACGATAATAATCTCATCCATGAACATGATTTCTGCCGGAATCCAGTCCCGATTCTTTTCCACCGGCTGTGAGGTGAAGACGACATCTCCCATGATTCTGCGTTCAATCTCGGCGTCAAGCTACGCCTTTGTTTTGAATTGGTGACCTCTAGTGGTGAAAAACTACATATTGGGCCATAAAAGCATTATTATAAATAATTATTGCATATTTTTAAAAATATAATATGCAAATGTAGCTACATGCACTATACCACCCAAAAATTTGAGTTTTTGAAGTTTTCTTTCAGTATTCATCAAGGTTGTGGTTATTTGATCAAAAATATAGTAGAAATATAAAAATATTGTGAAATTATAATAAATGTTTTCTCGAATCATGCTCATCAGGTTTTGTTTAGGTTGGCACTTTCACCCAAATTGGACTTGGACACTGTACATGTGTTCATGATAACACTAAACTGTGTAAGTGTGAAAAATGATTTTGATGACTCAGATGTTTGCACCAAAAAGGCTGCATTTGTGTAAAACCGGAACAAGTTAAGTAACTCTTCATAAATCAATGGCCACACATTTAACACATAAGTGGCTTTTATTAGCTCAGCTTACAGAATACTTGGAGCTCCACGGTGTGCTGAGCGAATCAAAGCACTGTGTACATCACTTTGGATGAAAAGCCAATGACAAGTAACTATGTACAGAACAAATTGAGTCAGTAGCATTTCAGTGTAATATTAAATTCTTATTACAATACCTGATTATTTACCAATACAGTCTTCAAGGGCAGAGTTAGGAGCTCCACACTAGCACTCAAACAAACGCTCATTAGTGCTTAGAAACAATTGCTACCTTTATTTGGTCCTGAAGACAATAATGAGCAACAGTTTCAACCATGAGGATAAAGGAAAGGCAAAAACAGGGGGGACAACCGTACTGTAAAGGCAAGCTTGGCATTGGGACGACAGGTCAGCTAAGAGTGAAGCCCCTTGTTTCAGTAGTGGTACAGAAGAACATGTTAACTGAAGCTCAACTGGCTTTAGAGAGTCTGGTTATGGTGGTGAGTGGACTCCGATTTAAAGAATACAACAATCGGAGTCTTCCTTCTTTTCCCGACGCCTCGGTGCTCCGTGCGGTGATGCGGCTTGACCTCTCATCTGCTGGGATTTGAAGAAAGTACACATTTACTATAGAGTTTCAGTAACTTTTGAATTTTGTCACTACAGAGCATCTGACAACTGTTTTAGGTTTTTTTCGAAAGAAAAATCCTTTTACTCAGCAAGAATGCATTAAAGGATCAGTTCACTTCAGAATTTAAATTTCCTGGTAATTTACTCACCACCATGTCATCCAAGATTTTCTTCTCTTAATGTCTTTCCTTCTTTACCCGAAAATAAATTAAGGTTTTTGAGGAAAACATTCCAGGATTTTTCTCCATATAGTGGACTTCCTTCACCAGTTACCAACGGTTGAAGGTCCAAATTGCAGTTTTAATGCAGCTTCAAAGGACTCAACATGATCCCAGCCGAGGAATAAGGGTCTTATCCAGCAAAACGATCAGCCATTTTCTAAAATTATATATTATAATTATACGCGCACTTTTTAAGTACAAACGCTCGTCTTACACTGCTCTGCGATGCATCACAATTTACGTTGGAAAGGTCACATGACATAGGCGGGAGTACTGACCCAATGCTTACAAAGTAAATGTGCAAAGACTAAGTCAAACGCCCTTTACAAAAAAACAGTGATGTAAGAATGATTTTGAAGTTGGGGGAGAAAATGAAATGTTTTTTTCTATGTGTGACCTTTCCAACGTGATTATGTTATGCGTGACGCATTGCAGAGCTGGTTCGAGAGAGCATTTGTGGTTAAAATGTATACATTTTTTTATTTTTCAACGGTTTCACTAGATAAGACCCTTATTCCTCGGCTGGGGTCGTGTAGAGTCCTTTAAAGCTGCACTGAAACTAATTTGGATCTTCAACCCGTTGGTAACTGTTGAATTCCACTATATGGAGAAAAATCCTGCAATGTTTTCCTCAAAAACCTTAATTTCTTTTCAACTGAAGAAAGAAAGACATGAGCATCTTGGGGTGAGTAAACTATCAGGAATTCTGAAGTGAACTAAACCTTTTAAATTGATGAAAAGTGGCAAATATTTTGTAACAATATGTCTTTACAAACACTTTTGATCAATTTAATGCATCCTTGCCGAGTCAAAGCATTTTTTTTCCAGATTCTTTGATGGAAAGAAAGATCAAAAACAGCATTTATTTGAAAAGTTTTGTAACATTATAAATTTTTAACTTTGTATTATTCAAAAATCCCAGAAAAAAAATGCTATCACAGTTTCCACAAAAATACTAAGCAGCACAATTGTTTTCAACATTGATAATAAGAAATATTATCTTATGAGAATGATTTCTGAAGGATCATGTGACACTGAAGAATGGAGTAATGATAAATTCCATCATCAGGAATAAATTACATTTTAAAACATATTTAAATAGAAAACTTATTTTAAATCGTAAAAATATTTCAAAATATAACCGTTTTTTACTGTTTTTAATCAAATAAATGCAGCCTTGGTGACCCTAATTTTTTTAAAAGGTAGTGTTCTTCATTGGGGTATTAAAAATTCATGTAAAACAAGTAGAACACATTTGTCTAAATTATTCTTATGTATCTGAATTCAAAAATTGACACAATGGTTTATAAATGTTGATTTACACAGACATTCATCCAGTTAGTGTTTCATAAATAATGCCCATTTACTCTCAAAGAAACGATCCCTAAAGTTTCATGCGCAGGAGTTATCTCCGAAAGGAAAAACAGGAAGTACCTGTCCGGCTGAGGGTTGATGCTGTTGTGTTTGTGGCTGCTGGTACTCCTCCTGCTGCAGTTGTCTGGCCAGCTCAAGATCACTCAAGGGTCCCGGAGCTTCGCCCTGCTCCTGCTGCAGCGACATCGCCACCAGATAGTCCTGGATGACGCATTGAATAACTCTTAAACCAATCTTTCTGCATATGCCAACGTGAAACGGCTTTCTCTATGCATTTAACTTCCTTAAACCGTCACATTTCTGTGTTTAACAGTGGGAAATATTCTAAGGCTGAACTAGATTTATATCGCATTGTAATTTGACTGTTGCAAATGATATTATAGGTTACTATTAAACTTACATTATACCAAAAAGAACCTTAATCACCTGGTCGATCTGCATTTGCTGCTGTTGTGCGGACGGCTGGCTGGCTGCTGGGGGTTTCTGGGATGGGTGACACAATCTGAAGTCTGAGTCACAGAAATTCCCATCCCCCTCCACATTATGGAGACTCTCCCACACAACGCTCTCCTCCTGCATGAAACCCTGATCTGTGACCAGCAGGTAAAGGTGACCCTGAAATTTCACACATTGAGCATACTTATTACCGCTCAGCAAATATGATGTTGACAATAGCTGAAACAAAGCCTTTGAATGCATTTGCATAAGTATTTGAAGGTAAGGCAATTCAATAAGGTTCAGGTACTATCATTATAGTTTGTATTTTACTGGATTTACTTAAAAAAGGCATGGAAAGTTTTCAGATATTCACTACGAAAATGATGGGTTTCCAGTTATTAACATCATAAATCGAGCAAAGTTTTGTGTGGGTGTTTCTAATACGAAGGCTGACGGCAAATTTAACATCTTTCTCTCTTCTGACTGCTGTAATCAATCTTTAAATATTTTTCCTCTTTGAGACAGTCGTAGAAAAAAAAATTATAGAAGTTCTCCCAATGACAACTTCCACTTCTATGAACACCAGAAATGTGAAAAGTCAATTCCTGTTTTATAGGTTTATCTAAGCAAAATCTCTGCATTATAGAGCATCTTTGTGCTCAATATTTGAGCAAAATACAATTATTCCAGTTGAATTTTGTACTTGGGGGTCAAATACATGAATAAATAAATACTTCGGTGCTATTTTTGTTATAAAAATTGGCCCTAAAATCTTCTCTTTTATTTGGTGGTGGGTTTAAAGCGGCTTGACAACACTGGGGTTGTTATAATCAGCTTAGCGGCTATGAAGAGTGTTGAACACCTTGTGCTTTATCATAGTGCTGAAGTGGTTGTTCCTGAAGAACACAGACAGCTCGCCCTCCTTGGCTGTGGTGTTGAGTTCACACAGGCCGTGATACGACAGCTGGGTTGCTGTAGACTCCAAAAATTGCTCTGCTATCAAACCTGTCAACAAACAGAGATTAAGACTTACCATCAGCCATTAATACAATGCTGAGAAGTTCTCACACCTCACACACAATATCTGAGCCATTAGTGTATACCAATGGCTTCTTTTAAAGGGGTCCTATTATGCTTATTTGCAGGTTCATAATTTCGTTTATAGGATCTACTAGAACACGTTTACATCATTTAGTTTAAAAAAACAACAACAACTCATATCTCTAATAATTTACATTATTGCAGCACCTGTTTTCACACTTTGTTTTAGTTTCAGTTTTTTTAAAACCCGCCTTCAGAAAAGCACAGTCTGCTCTGATTGGTCAGCCGGCCCAAGTCTGTTGTGATAGGTCAACCTCTTAAGCAGAAAGTATATTTAATTTTTTGCACAACCTTGCAAAGTATATTTGACTCATTGCGACACCTCTATGTGTAACAACCCAGATAAATATCTTTGTATTCTTTCATGCTAGAGTTCTACACTCTTAACGCCACTTAACAATCAGCGAGTATCAGCTCCGGAGGCTTCACGAGGTGCTGTAAACACTCTTGTAACTACACTATGGCGTCAATTCGATGTCAGTAAGAGCCCGAGTCTGATAATAACAGTCAAGAGTAACAAGCTGATCAAACATATGTTTGTAGGAATGAACATTTAACGCACCTTCACTGACTTGACTGCTATCTGTCGAGTGCTTGAACTCTATGATCTTCTCCACCAGTTGGTTGTAGCTGAGTTTGCCCACAGCAGACACCACCTCAGGACTCTAAAGAACAATGTAAAACTTGCAGTGTTGTTTGAATGTACAGAATTCACACAGTAGAACATTCCTTTGCTGACGTACCTGCGGGTCGACAAGCCAGCCGTGGTAGAGCGGGATGTCAAGCAGATCAAAGACGATGCACTCAGGCGTGTACTCAAAGTCAGACACACCAGTGAAACGCACATTGACGTCGAGGCCCGTGGACAACTTTGGCAGCACAGCCATCGCGTCGCTCATGTTCTGTGAAAGAAATGAAGAATATATGATGTTATTTCAGCTCATTTATCATGGTCACGTTACTGACCTCAGCTCAGATATTGAGATTTTTAGGTCAAGTGGAAAATGGTATGAGTAATATTTACCACAACATGCTGACTACTCTTAGCTATTCTGTTAAGTTGAAATAATGTAAATTGTACTTAAAGGTACACTGTAACTTTAAGTAACGAGTCAATGCATCATCAATCATTTTTCCAAAACATCTTGTCTTTGTCTTATCCCAAATCAATCGCGAGTATATACATTTTAGATCTAGAGGGACGGTTTTCACGGGGAAATTGTGTACAAGCTTGAATTCTTCCATTGAATCCATCTAATTTTCAATCATGGGCAAAAAAGGAACATCAACAGCACATAAACAAAAGGATGCTTTCATTTGTGCATCTTTATAAGCACAAACACGCTGTAATTGTTGGAATTGTTAATGAAGGGATCACAAGCCTTCATTCATAGACTGAAGGCCTCAATCACAATATCTGCTTGTATATGTGTTTCGGGTCTGAGGTTTCCAGCACAGCCGTCTGCTTAACATGTTAATTGAATTCACTAGACATGTGTTGGAGATCTGTGCGGAGCAGAGCTTGTTATACTTGTTCTCCCACACTACGATTTACCTGCTGGAAATTGAGCTCCATGCCCTCCGCTTTCTCTCGCGGTTTGATGCACAGCACACATTCACCTGGAACGAGAACAGAATCAGACATTTAACACTTCAGCTTTCCGGCAAAGGTTGTTGTCACTATGCGATTAGAGTCACCTTTTCATGTCAAACATGTTTGTATTGTTTGTGAAAGCACTTCTGGTTTATCTCCCTATCACTCAACGACACACAGTAACATCCTCAGCGCATGTTGATCTTTACAGCTGATATACAGTGGCTACAAAAATATTTTGGACCCTTAAGCCATATTTAAAATGTCTGAATGCCATTGTATTAGAGAAATATAAGTGCATAAATATATACAATTATATTGAAACCAGTTGGTTAATAGGATTTTAATACTTTATTGGAGCAGAGCAGTTAGTTACAGATTATTTTTAGTTGCCACTTGGTTTTACATTTTTTTGTAATGCAATGCAATGCAATGTCACTCATGCATGTGACCTGAATGTGCAAACGTTTCCAAATACTTTTGAGCAACAATGTAAAAAGAAAACCTCCACCCATAGATGATCAGCAGAGTGGTGGTTAAAGTGCCCCTATTAAGCAAATATTACCTTTCATGCAGTGTGTGAAATAGCTGTTTGTGTATGTAAAAGGTCTACAAAGTTTTAAAGATCAAAGTGCAAAGTGTGATATTGCCTCCTAAAAGAAAGAATCCATTTTGAACTGCTGAAACGAGTCATCAGCGATTCAAGTCTCACTTCTGGAACATATCTATGTAACAATTAATCAAATATATTTAACTATAGTCCTTATTGGCTGCCAGCAAACAATGTATATTTTGACCCGCCCACAAACACTGTAGTTGTTGCTGTGTGGTCAACTGGACCAGAAGATGCTGTTTTCTGCCCAAATCCACTTTACATGCACTTCAAAAGAATGAGGACTTATGCTGGAATTGATACGGTAAAAAGCGACGCCATCGTTACTGTGTATCAAACGCCGAGGAAGAGCTGAAATTCAGATAAGCTAATGGTGTTTGGTTTCTAACACATGGTGTAAGCAGTCGACCAATCACCAATCAGAGCAGAATAGACACATTATTCCCTCAGCGCCACCTTACGGTGACGCACCGTCTCATTGCCTCTTCTCAGGGAACCAAGGTTACATTATGTAACCAGAGACGTACTATGCAAAAGTCTTAAGCCACCATTAGATGTTGTTTTAGCAATGCTATAATTACCATATATAATTAGTTGTCTCTTCATTATAATATAACCAGAAAATACAGGAAATTTGTATGCGGTATTAAAAAAACTGAAAAAAAGGCTTTTCTAGGCTGAAGTGGCAAGTATTTAGTGACCTCCCCTTACACTTGAGCAATAGCAGGAACCTGGCTCTTTTAAACCGAAATGAAATGGAAAACGACTGGAAGGCCAAGAAAACTTTCAAAATATAAGAGGTTTTAACTGTAAGAAGTCCAGGAGGTCACACTAAATACTGATTTTTGCGTAAAGAATCCATTTTGTTCTGAATATTTTGTATTTTGTGTACATATTTCCTGTATTTTCTGTTTGTATCGTAATAAAGACCAAAAAATAAATATGGATGGTCATTAAAACACTGCTAAAACTACAAAGCTGGACTTTTGCACAGTATTGTATATTAAGAGAAAATTAAAGTGTTTTGGAACTTGGGTACATGTTGACACTATTGTAGAATAGGGGCACTTTAAACATCTGCACTAGTAACCATTCAAACCCACTGAGGGGTCAAAAAGTATTACCATTGTGTCCTTGAGCAAGGCACTTAACCTAAAAGCGTCTTCTAAATGACTACTTACACCAAGGGCAGAGATTTAATGGTGTAATCCGTGATTGGGGTGCCATTAGTGGTACTGAAACACAAATGTTTTCACACAGTAACCACACCCCCTTCTTCTCAAGTCACACTAGCCATCTGTTTCAAACCATAAATTTAACTGTGGCGCACTACTAAGGCTCCTTAACTTATTACAGTCCATTAACAGGAAAGATCTGCTGTGGCTCATGCACTCTGTGTTTTACTGTAATTTGATATAACATATAGAAATGATACTGCATGTCCAGTACTCTAAAACATCATACCAAGGTGGGCCATCAGCTCTTCTGTGGTGACCACTTCCATCTGAGCTGGCAACTTCACCTAAAAGAATAAATAGACATTTCAATTCATATATTTACATGTATATTATGAACATACATGCACATGAAATTCAAAATAAAATAAAAAAATGCTGCTTTTAGCAATGGCACACCCTTGTCTACACCTCTTTTCTTCTATAATTTCACAACACTGTTTTTTTTCCCGTGAATGTGTCATCAGCACACTGTAAGCTGAAGTTATGTTTATATAGCAACACACAAGAACAGATAAGGAGAGTCATGAATCTATTTCTAGGCCAAGAAAAGTCATAAACATTTGAAGTTCAGCTAAATATTGCTTTATATTGAATTGCATTTTATTATATTATATAGTTATATAAACATTACTGTTCAAACGTTATTGAAAGGAGCCACTTCTGCTCACCGAGGCAGCATTTATTTGATCAAATATACAGTAAAACAGTAGTTTTGTGAAATATCATTATTATTTAACATAACTGTTTTCTATTTGAATATTTAAAATGTAATTCATTCCGGTGAGGGCAAAGCTGAATTTTTACATGACCCTTCAGAAATCATAATGTTGATTTGGCGCTTAAGAAATATTACTTATTATTATCAATGTTGAAAACATCTGTGCTGCCTAATATTTTTGTATAAACCATGATATATTTTTTTCAGGATTCTTTGATGAAAGAAAGTTAAAAAAAAGCATTTGTTTAAAACAGAAAACTGTAAAATTATATGCTACATATTTTTACTGTAGCCTGATTAATTTAATGCATGTTTTCTGAATAAATAAACTTATTTCATTTAAAAAAAAAAAAAAAAAAATTTATAATAGAATTTTTTTATAATATATATATATATAATAATTATGTATATATAATTAAATATAATAGTCATAGATTTTAGTCACTGCTATAAATATGAACTACATTTTTAAACAGTCACAAAAAAAGTTTGATTGCCCACATTTTTTTTGCAGAAAATGTATCGTTCACCAGGCGAAAATCAAATGTCAGATGACTTTTAACATTTAAGGCATCTTTCACATCAGTAACCCAAACCGTATAAAAGTTACATGCTGTGGTTGAATACTTAATTCTTATTAAACAGCACAAGTGATGCTTGCCTTCGCAAACATCACACATCTTGTATTTATTTTGCACCATGTGTTTGTACTCAGCAGCTTGACTATGACAGGTGGGTAATGCTGAATGGCTAACCTTCCATCGCAACAACAGGATGTTCATGATGGCGATCAGGGGGCAGGGTCCATTCTCGCTCTGTGTGATGATGGCCGTCTTCTTCTCTTTCCAGGTAATCCACTTGACAAAATAATATGCCGGCATACTAGGCTCTGATGCCCTAGCAGCCCCCGCACCGACCCCTTCGTTCCCCTGAGAGGGGACTTGGTTTCCATCCTGAGCAGATTTAGGTGAAGTCAAAAGTCCATCAGGAGGTATCCCATTAGTCTCCTCAGAGAATTCCAGACTTGCCATTGAGAAAGTGGGCGTCACCTCTGACTGGCTGGGCGTGTAGGACTGGCTATTGATGATCTCGGATTCATCGGTTTTGTCTTGGCTTTTACTGGTCACAGACGCTGACTGAGCTGTCTTAGCATCGTCTTCAAGAGAAGCTGTGGTTGTAGGAGGATCTTTGCCTAGGGTGAGGTCATCTTTCACAAGGTGAGAAATACTCCCAGAGGATTGCTCAGTGGTGGTAACGCCCTCTTTTTGGCTGATTTCCTCATTTTTGGATGCATTTACCTGCTGTCCTTTAGAATTACCTTTAATCTCACCATCAATGGTGTCTGAGCAAGAATCTGCCATGACCTGACAGATGAGACCGGGTTTAGCTAATTAAATTTGGGTGGAAACAGCAAACACGTTTTAACAAAAACTTTTCAGTTGCTGATAAAAATTAAAAAAAAATCTGGCAGTGACCGCTTGTTTTTTTTCCCCCCGAAATTGTATTTTTCGCTTACTTCATATTCCTGAGTTTTAGCACTTGAGGGATTTCTGCAAGTCCCACGTATTTGATTTCTACCTGTGGCAGCCTCTTAAAAACAATTGTTTGTGTCAAAAAGCCAGAAATACTATATCAAATCCTTCTAAAGTTAAAAACTTGGTAATTCCTCGCTTTCACGCCACATCCATCACTCCCATGAAGCGCAAAACTGTTAGAGAGGCGGTTTTTCGGCACACCTCTGCCTAGTAGCGTTGTTTTTGAGTTGCCTAATTCTAGGAAGAGCTGAGTCACAGGGAGGCTTTCTGTGGACACACACAAAAGCATATCAGCATTTGATCTGCATGGACAAACCACATTATTTTACAATTCTGAAGTAGACTGAAAAATATGAGCACAATAGTTTATTTAGCAAAACTATTTCAAGCATAAATACATACCCAAGCTAGAAGACCTTTAGGGATAGCCTTCACCTGATCACTGCAGAGTGAAGCTCTGGAGGGTATCAGAAGTTGAATATCACAAACTCTGAAACAAACAGGAAGAAATTCAGACAACATACCCGTGCTAAACTAAAAAGTGCAAAGAAGCGAATGCTGTCATTTCAAACAATAACATTACAAATGAGCTTTTCATCACAAGTGAACTGACAACACAAGGATTGTATCTTATCAGAACTATCAGGTAGTTATTTGTTAATAAATGTAATGTGTTTATAGACATACTAGTTCATAGTAACAATCTTGATGAGTAACAGACAGCAGTTCACTCTGCTTTACTTACAACAGCTGCAGCAACTCACCATAGCGACCTTTCTGCAGGTCTTTAAAAATGTTCTTCTTTGCCCCCAAGACATAAAATACAATAAAGCAGTGAAGGTGTTTCGCTAAATAGTACAGGTTTTGCTGTCTACCACTCCGACTAATACATGCGCACGTCAGCCTCTCTCTCTCTTTCTCTCTCTCTCCCTCTCTTGCCTCTCTTTCCGTAATCTTGTTTTTGCCTGTCTCACTTCCGGTGCCTGTGTTTGTAAACAGTGACGTCATGTCGGAAGCTAATAACTATTAACCATTTATTTCTCAGCGATATTTTCTCTATCTTAGTTAACTTATACTGGTAAGAATGCTGGTGTAAAATTTATTTTGATATTTAAGACGTATGGGATTCAAATTATTTTCCGGTATCTAGTGGCATCTGGTGGTTGGAGGATGGAAATGCAGGACCGAGTTAGACTAAAGAAAAGAATAGAATACCCCAAAATTAAAAAAAAAAAAAAAAAATCTGAAATCATTTACATAATCTGACACACTTTCCAAAGCAATACAAATTTCTTTCTTTAGCAGAACACAAAAAGAGATGTTAGGAAGAATGACAGCCGCTGTTCCGATTCGCATTCATTGTATAGACAAAAAGATGCAATGAAAGACAAATGGTGACTAAGGCTGTCAGTTCCAAACATTCAGCCTAACATCTCCTATTGTGTTCCACATAAAAAAAAGAATGGCATACAAGTTTTGAGAGTGAGTAAATTATCGCAGGATTTCCTTTATTTATTATTATACAAGGTGACACTATAGTCTCCGAATCCAAAAGAGTCCAAATCCTGTTCTGGCATCAGTTTATAATTGGTTCTAGATATAAACAATGATGATATATTTGTCAAATAACAGTGCCTACAATACATTTAAAACACATCAATAATTACATTTTATTATAAATCTTTTAGATTGCAGCAACATTAAATAGTCACCATTTTTATTAATTACATTATATTATATATTTTAATTTTTTCATTTTCATCATTTAGCAGACGCTTTTTTTTTATTTATTTACTGACTGCTTTGCTGCAAGCACATTGTAAGGTACAAAAATGCATATTTAGTTAATGTTTAACTTTACCTGACTAAGTTTTTGTATATCTTTTGTATTAGCTGAACTCGAGCTCACAGACGTAAATCATTTATTTTGTCTTGTGTGTTCTGAAGCTTGTCATGGTATTTTCATATCCTGGCAAGTCAAATACTTTCATGTACCAACTTCTTATCATTGTCAAATACATAATAAAGCATTGAATATTCTATAGTTCATGATATTGAATGATTATATAATTTGTGTCATCTTTCTCTATCTTTCTTTACATTCCTGTAAATCTTTTTAAAAGAATATACACATCTTTATTTTAACATGTATGTTCAAAAAAATCTATCCATCTGATATTCACTGAACTGTGATAAATATTAACACTAAAGTCGTGCTGCTTTAAAGATCAGTGCATTCTACTCCACTAATCAATTTCCATTTTGCGGGCGCCACAGTCGGTGGAAAGATCTGTCAATCAATCTGATGGACGCTGGACTCAGCCAATCAAAAAGCAGCACTTACATCTCACAACAGACGACTCTTCTAGAAGAAAAGAAGAAGGGGGCGTTAACAAATGCAAATGAGAAGCAGAAAATGTAAAGATACCACAAAACTACTAACATACACCCATAAAACAGTTACCAATTTTCCCTATTTCAACAGAACAACGGCTTGGCCACGCCCACTTGGCGCTAATTATGCACCTGTCACTGGTCCCTCAATCGCTAACTGAAGGTGGGCGGGGCTAATGCAAATCGCCCTCCAGTGATGTTGGGTGCGGTTGGTTCATGCTGAGCAGCCGGCTAGAAGACTGAGCCCAAACAGCATCGTCTGTTCTTCGTCAAATCTGAATTACGACAAAACGGCGTGTAATTCCAAGAGAAAGAACCACATACCAGGGGTATGTTTTATTAAAATGTCCTTTTGTTGAGCATTATTTCTGTTCTACTGCAATATTTCAAATGGTTTTGGTGTTTCAACAAATAGACATGATGTTCGAGGTAACAAAATAGAGATGAGCTGATTTGTCAGTTGAAAATTAGATAATATATCGACTTTTACTGGTAAATGTTTTTCAGGCCTATTCATGGTTTGTTGCTGGTTATCCATTCTTACCAAAGCATCTCTAAAATGCTTTGTCATGAGGTGCGCCATCACTATTTTAGGGGCTGCGCGAGCCTGTCTTTTAATAGACGTGCATGTGAGATGTTGCAATAAACATGCAGGCTCTTCATGATCGTCATGTCAGGACCTCATCCGTTCATTCTCTCTGAAGGTTGGGCGTGTACCAGCTCTGCATTGTGTGACCACGACGCACGACACATGTACGTGTAGGTCAATTAATCAGAATAGCTTCATTAGAATCATTAGTCATGTTTTTTTAGTCGCAGCTCCCAAAGGAAATCTTTTTTTTGTAACGATGCTTCATGCTTCTTTGTTCTTATTCCTGTAAGGACTTAAATCTTGCATCTAATTATGATATATTAATATGATTAGATGACTAAAGTGCAGATACAGCTATTTTTTTAATCCTTTTATAATAATCATAATGATAATAACAAGTTTTTATTAGTAGTAATAGTACTTTTATAATATTTTCCTCTGACATACAGAAAAAAGTTATTTGCACATGTAAATAAAGCTTACATTTCATTATCACAAAATTTACTAATAATAATAAGTTATAGTGCATTTATATCATAATTAATATATTAGTTTGCTAAAAGTAATATAATTATTTCATTAATTGTTATGTTACATTATATTTTAGCCTTTGACCTGCATGTGGAAGTTGTTCTACAGATGTAAATTGCTCAGGTTTCCCTCAAAATAGCAGGTAACTGAAAATAGCTTATGGGAAAGTCAGGAGCTCACAGGGAAAATGTAAACAGGTTTTTAAATAGCAAGCAATACCATGTATTCTGTGAGTCATGTTAGTTAAAATGTTGTCTTCATTATTGAATTGCAACATTGCATGCAGTGAATCCATATGAATATTTGGAAGGATCTTTTAGGGTACATTTACCTGACTAAAAATGGGAACGTTTTTCCTTTGTGTTTTTGAACAGTTACACATGACAACATTGTCAAAATGATCCCGTTCACACAGATCCGTGAAAACGACTAATAAAGGTGTAGTGTGCATGCCAGACCAGTAGTTGGCAATGTCACTTTGTAAAAAAAAGCGCTATATGCATATAGACTGAACACGAAATGCACATTGTCACCCGTTTTTTTGTAGTTTACACTGAAACAATAACAGTGTTGTTTTCAAAAGATTTTGTCCTGTAAATGAACAGCCGAAATGCATAAACATCTTCCGATTTTAGTTGAAAATAGTGTTATGTAAACACCCCTTAATCTCTTTTTTTATTCCTATGTGCAGATCGAAATGTTAGACAAAAGCAGCAGCCAGTTCAACTCCTTCCTGTTTTGGAGGCAGCCCATCCCATCACTGGACCTGTCAGAGCTGGAAGACCTTGGCATTTCTATGTCCAAGTCCAAGGAAGCAAAGTCAACCAAGAGCTTTCCAAAACCCCTAGGACAGGAGGAGGAGGAAGATTTGGAGTTGTCGAAGTACTCCACATTCAACTTCTGGAAAGAACCCATCGCTAGTATTGATATCTTGGATTTCAACCTGCTGTTATAAGACACTTCAATGCAATTATCAGTTCCCGCCCAAATCTGTGTTAAATGCCACTGTGGTTTGCACCAATTTTCCGATCTGATATTGATGAATCGATTACAAGAGTCGTGTATCATGTCTTTCTTGTGAAGCCATGTCAGTACAACTGTGATAACTTGTGCTAAAACTATTAAGGGAATTACTGAATATGGATGTAATTTACACTATTTAGTACTTTACTGCCCGGGAAACACTACATGACTGCTCAACTGGTTGTGTACATGAAAAGAGATTAGGATATTCAGATCCTAAATCTGCCAATTCATTTCATGGCAAAGTCAAGGGGATTCATAACAAATAGTAAAACTGTATAATATTATTAATGCATACAGTAACTTTACTAGTTTAAACTAAAATTTCACTTAAAGGTGTTTTTGTATTAAACCGAAGTCAATGTTAAAAGGCGCACCTAATGCTTTTCACTGTTTCCCCCTCACCACCATGTTTGATGCCAATTAAAGTGAGCTTGCTGCTAAATGAATAAAAATGCATCTGTCTTCATGTTTTTATTATTATTATTATTTAATATCCTGTGTTTTATTGTGCTGACAAACACACATCGCTTGGTAGCAATTTAGGAAAGGAGAAAACTGCAAATAGTGTTTAATATTAATATTTATAATATTAAATATTATACCAGACAGTTATTCATATATACCTCAGTCGAGATCAAGACTTTTTAATTTCTAAACATCCATAGTAAGTAACAAAAGTGCATACATATTTTAAAAGATGTAAATAAAACATTTTGCTGATTTTATATATTAAATAGAAAAGCACAAAAATCTCACAATTTTGTATTGTACTATACACACTGACAATAAATATTTAGAAATGTTGTAAAATATAGAAATATTTAGGATCGACATAGTTTACTAGGTAGGCTGCGGCTCAAAACCTAGCGAGCTTCCTACCTAGTCAGCATTGTTTTGAGCGTTGTAGGCGCGTGCATTATTTTGAGGGTTCAAACGCACCAACATGGAGTCTAAGTAGGCAGCTCGCTAGTAACCACACCTATGAGCCCTAACATGCTGTCTAAGTAGGCAACTCGCTAGTAACCGCACTTATAGGCCTTAACGTGTTGTCTATGTAGGCTGCTCGCTAGGTTTTGAAACACGCCCATGGCGTCTGAATAACACTTTCATTTCCGGGGTTAAGGCAGCCGCCATATCCGAATGCGCTTTAAACACACAGACATGTTTATGTTCAGCCAGTTCAGAAATACAGCACGAAGAACTATATAGTGCTTTAATATTACCCAACAAACGTCCGACAGACAGACTGCAGAGGTGAGTTTGAACTGCGCAGGCTGCGTTTGCTCGTGTCGCAGATGGAGGATGTGTGTGATCTCCTCGGCTCTGTATTTGACTCCACATGGCACTTGAGTTTGCCATGTAAAATACGAGCTTTAAAATCGCCGTTAAATGTTGCAAACAAACATTTCTATTTATAACTTCGCATGTTTTTTGAGTATGCGTTCTCATACCGAGTTATTTTGATAAATTCGGAGTTTCTCTACTATTTTCGTGACTTGTTTTCTAGTGATATGGAGAGAAAGGCTGTTGTTTAAGTATTTTCTGTTTGTTTGCTTATAAGTGTTCTGTTTAATTGGTTATTGCCCTACTGTACATTGTTTAGATGTGTTTTTGAACGTCCTCTGAAAAATAAACGCGAATGGCGCGTCGAAATCTGTGCATGAGCGATTAAAATTCAGATTCGTTTTCTGGACAGATGCAAATAAATGGAGAAGTTCTAATACAAAGTAGTGACATCTTTAATCAGATGGTAACATTATTTTTCTCCTATTCTTTCAGACGTCCACTTTTCCCACATGTATGTAAAATATAGGTCAATATGAAAACTGTAATCTCATAATTTGGTTCACATCTCTCACACATTACTTCTGAAATGTTCATTTAGGTAATCACTGCACAATATTAATGTTTTTATTGGTCAGTGGCAGATTTGTTTTCAGTCCAATATATCTCTGTTAGATTAATGCACACAGATTATGTGTGAAATGTACATTTAGTAGATTAATGCACAGACATTAACAGCTTAATATTTTTTTTTTAGTCCCAGTATGGAATATTTAATCTGTTTTTTTCCTAGATGTCGTTGGTGGATTTGGGAAAGCGTCTTCTGGAAGCAGCTCGGAATGGTCTTGATGATGAGGTCAGGACGCTGATGGCCAATGGAGCTCCGTTCACCACTGACTGGGTTGGTCATGTGATCATTAATGTTATGAGTTAATGATTTAAGAGCTTACCTTCATAAGGAACACAATGTTATCAATGCTTTTTAAGAATCATAAGCCAATCTTTACATCATGTAATGTGTCATTGACACTATATGCTGATGTGTTTCTCTATGTAAATTGTACTTGGATTATATAAACTTATGTAGAATATAAAGTCAACCACACTATATCAACTGTTGTATTATTTTGTATAGAACAATGATGGTAACCCTTTACAATAAGGTTCCAAACATG
The DNA here is from genome assembly GCA_037194245.1 of Opsariichthys bidens. Taxonomy (NCBI): domain Eukaryota; kingdom Metazoa; phylum Chordata; class Actinopteri; order Cypriniformes; family Xenocyprididae; genus Opsariichthys; species Opsariichthys bidens. The sequence continues at coordinate 6,254,728 of CM074306.1, forward strand.
AACTAACATGGAAAAACACTTCTAGAGTATTTTAAAGGCTTAGTTCAACCAAAAAGGTAAATTCTGTTATTAATAACTCTCCCTCATGTCATTCTACATCCGTAAGACCTTCGCTCATCTTCGGAATACAAATTAAGATATTTTTGACATATTATTGACAGAAAGGTAATTAACACTTTCAGATGCCCAGAAGGTACTAAAAGATATTTAAAACAGTTCATGTGAGTACAGTGGTTCAACCTTAATATTATAAAGTGACGAGAATACTTTTTGTGCGGCAAAAAACATAAAAATAACGACTTTCCATCTAGTGATGGCCGATTTCAAAACACTGCTTCGAAGCTTTACGAATCTTTTGATTCGAATCAGTGGTTCGGATTCCGTATCAAGCTGCCAAAGTCACGTGAACTGTTGAAATTTAGAATCACTTATGACGTAACAAAGCCTCGTTTACTGAAATCACGTGACTTTGGTGCTCCAAACCACTGATTTGAAACAAAAGTAAAGCTTTGAAGCTTCATGAAGCAGTGTTCGCTCATCGCCCATCACTAGATATGGTTGAAAAGTCGTAAGTTTGTTTTTTTGGCACACAAAAAGTATTCTCATAGCTTTATCATATTAAAGTTGAACCACTGCACTCACATGAACTGTTTTAAATATGTTTTAGTACCTTCTGGCCATCTGAAAGTGATAATTGTCTTGCTGGCAATAGAGGATTTCATCAAAAATATCTTAATTTGTGTTCTGAAGATGAATGAAGGTCTTACGGGTGTAGAATGACATGAGGGTGAGGAATTAATGACAGAATTTTCAATTTTGGGTGAACTAACCCTTTAATAATGTACTAATACAAAAATCAAGTGTAATTATTATTAAATGGACATGAACAAACAGTGAATAGTTGCATTTTTATTACCGAACATAAACAAAGATTAATAAATACTGTAACAAATGTATAATAACCACAATGAGTTTTAACCAACATTAACTAATGGGTCCATCCCATTGTAAAATTCCCAAGTTGTAAAGTTATTACCCAAATGATAATAGATATGTCCTTTCTAATGAAAATTGACCCCCAGCCAGATCCTATTAAACCTGCTACGTTTCTATGACATGTTGATCAGGTACTTGGGGAAACTATTTTCACACTTAGTCATAAAATTTATGGAAACTGGAATTTTTTTTTTTATACCAAATGTGATTTCTTTTTATGCTCAGCTCAAACATATTTTGTGAAAGCTTATACATTTTCATGTATCTGTTTGGCAGCTTGGAACTTCTCCATTACATTTAGCAGCCCAGCATGGTCATTACTCCACTGCTGAAGTCCTGCTGAGGGCGGGTGTCAGCAGAGACGCCCGAACCAAAGTGGACAGGACCCCACTGCACATGGCGGCTACAGAGGGCCATGAGGTCATTGTGGATTTATTAATCAGGGTAAGACGAGGCTTGTCTTGTGTTGTGATAGTTTCGTGTACTGAAACCCATTTCAGTTTGTCAACTGCGGACACGGATAAAAAGTCTCTTATATTTCCTTTTTATGTTTTAGAGCGGTGCCGACATCAATGCCAAAGACATGTTGAAGATGACCGCTCTTCACTGGGCCGCCCAGCACGGCCATCACAGCGTCGCAGAGCTGTTGATCAAACACGGTGCTGACGTACATGCCCTCAGCAAGTTTGACAAGTCAGCTTTTGATATCGCTGTCGACATTCAAAATGCAGAACTTATACACCTGTTACAGGTTTGTCATGTTTGGAGAAAACTGCAAAACACTAGAGAATAGTTTAAAGGATTAGTTCACTTCAGAATTATGAATCAAGCCGCATTGAAACTGCAATTTGGATCTTGAAGCCTGGTGAAGTCCACTGTATGGAGAACAATCCTGGAATGTTTTCCTCAAAAACCTCATTTTCTTTTTGACTGAAGAAAGAAAGACATGAACCTCCTGAATGACATGGTGGTGAGTAAATGATCAGGAAATTTGAATTCTGAAGTGAACTGATCCTTTAGGGTGTTTTCAGACCTGTAGATTGTTTGCTTTTTTCCAAAACAGGATTAAAATAGTTGCATTTTCTTCTTGGTTTGGCAACATTTCTAAATGGAGCAAGATTTGTTTGTACAAGTAAATCGTCCTCTCATTGTTCAGAGTGCAGATGTTCATGTTCCAGGATTCTGCTCATAGGATGGATAGACAACAGCTCTGCAGGCTTATTGTGGCTTTCTTTGTAGCTGTTGTATTACTTTTTAATTTTGAGCAAGATCCAAGGCTTCATTGGTATTTTAATGTATTGGACAGTTGTTGTTTTTTGTCATTACCATCACACATTGTGGTACAGCCTGGTCCGTTAGGTTGGATTGCTTTCTCATCACAAGCGAACCTCTTCATAGTTTTCTTTCAAGGAAACCGAGACCATGTCGTTCAGGCGATATCTGACTTTTTTTCTTTTCTTTTTTTTTTTTGGTGTGTAATTTCTGTATATATAGTGCATTTGCGCAAGTAAACCAAACTAAGGTAGAAAATGCAGCAGGTTCCAAAACAAACGTTCCAAATGAGCCAGGTGTGAAAACTCCCTAAGAAATGTTCCTCTTTTTGCTTATTAGGAGGGAATGCAGAATCAGGTGAACCGGAATGCCGAAGCATCAATCGTTAACGGGAGCTCCACCCCACAGTTCATCATTCAGGGCGTCCCAAACATCCAAGGGGGAGTCGTCAACCTCACTGACTTGATCAAAGCCAACTCGGGTACGATACGACTAGAAAATAATTGCGCAATAAACTAATGTAGTGATTATCAACCATGCTGGCTATTTTATGATCTTTAGTTGACTTTGAACCAACGATTTCTTTTTGTTTTGTCATGATGTTTAGGTGACACAGAGGAGGCCATAGCTGTCAGTGCCTTGGACTCGAGTATCCAACAAGTGGTGAATGAATCGGGTCAGAGGGTCATAACCATATTAACAGATCAACATGGAAACCTGCAGACAAATGGACTCGGCCAACCGTTCTTTGTCACAATGCAGGATGGACGACAAGGTATATATTTGTAAATAGTTTTGGGTCTGTACGATTTATTTTTTATATATATAAATACAGTAAAAGCAGTAATGTTGTGAAATATTATTATAATTAAATTTCTGTTTGAATACATTTTAAAATATAATTTCTTCCTGTGATGACAAATTTTCAGCATCAGTCTTCAGTGTCACATGATCCTTCAGAAATCGTATTAATGTGATAATTTGCCATTCAAGAAACATATCTTATCAATCCTGAAAACAGTTGTGCTGCTTATTATTTTTGTGGAAACTGATTTTTCAGGATTGTTTAATAAATAATAAGTTTGTAGAACTGCATTTTTTTTAAATAGAATTTTTTGAATCAATGTAAAAGTCTTTACTGTCACTTTTGATGAATTTGATGCATCCTTGCTCAAGTTAAAATTTCTTTAAAAAAAAAAAAAATCTTGCAGTACTTTTGAACAGTAGTGTATTTAATATATCATATTATTGTATAGTATGTATATATGTACATAGCTGCTGTCTTGACATTCTTATACCTTGAATTAAGGATGTTCCTGTTTGATTTTCTTTTATTTTTATATCAGTATTGGCAGTTCCAGCCAATCAAATCACAGAGGAAGTGGTAGAGGACTCCGAACCTCCTGCTCGTAAAAGGAAAATTGAAGTTTCATCCAGTAATTCAGAGACTGGTGAAACGGTGAGTATAATATATAAAGCAGTCTGTGTATGTGTGTATAATATGGTACCAGTACATTTATTTGTCTCAACGTCACGGTACGGCCGTCACAGTTCGGTGCATACAGTCAGAAGGGGGCGCGCATAGTAATGCAACGTTGTTTGTTAACCACCACAACTGGAAGAAGTGCAGAAGAAGAACAGACGATCTATGCAGATGTTTTCCTTTAATCTCTCAACCTGTATTTCAACTGCGGAAAGATATCAATAACACAGCTTCAGAATAATATCTTGCGTAGCATTACTTTTACCTCAGGCAAGTCATTTAGTGTCCACAGCATGTTAGTTCACTAGAGGGGAGCCTTTCATATCTTTCCAAATATATCCACTATATTAGCTACTATATTCATTATTTACTTTACAAGTTAGTAATATCTTAATAATTTAATATATATTTTTAAATAATTTTGTCATGAAAACCGGTTTGACAGTAACCGTGTAAAGAGTCATATTTCAAAAATGAATTGGAGAATTTTTTTTTTATCTTAAGAAAATGTTCAATATAATTGAATTCATTTAAAGAGAGAGACACACTTTGTTCAATGAATCACTGTTTAATACAAAAGAAGCCATCAGATGTTACTGATCAGTTTGTTCATCACCCCACTGCATCTCAATCTCCAGGAACATCTCCAGTGGCAGTTACAGGAAGCTAACAGGAAAGCTCAAGCCTATCGTCAACAATTGCTCCGCAAAGAGCAGGAAGCCGAGGGGTACCGCATGAAACTGGAGGCCATGTCAAACGGACAGACCAACGGCACCACGGCTCTGAACCAGGAGCACATCGTGTTTGTGCAGGAAGAGGTCGGTATCGAAGAAACGACTGAGGGAGAAGAGGAAGTTGTCATGTTTTCAGAAGGCGGCGTAGTCATCAAAACAGAAGAGCTTGATTCTGCCGACGAGCAGATCACTCTAGTGGAAGCCACGGCGGGTCACACGGAAGTTATCTCATAAAAGAGCACCCGAGAGGGTGGACTCAATCCTCAAGCAACCAAAGAGTGCTTCAGCACGGTTTTTGGTTTGATTCATTTTGATTTTTCAGCAGTTAAGTCCTTTTTGTAATTTATTTCCTTGTTCTGTTTTGGTTAATGTTTCTTGCGTCAAATGAAAGTTCACAAAGAAACAACCACAATGTGCATCATATGCACACACACACACACGACCAGGGAAGATGATTCTTTCTGGGAGTCTGTATCTGCAGCGTCCATTTGTCCCAGATGGAGTTCTTCAAAACAGCTGGAAAAGGTTCACTCAGGATGGAACTCTTTGCAATTTGCATGTGTTTTGAGCTCCCCTAGAACTGTAGCTGCCTTATTCAGCCAATTAGTTTCTTTGCTTTTTCAAATTAAACATTGAAAATTCATCTCAGATCTGCATCTGTAGCAGTGTTATGTGTTCTAAGCATTGGAAATAAAATAATGCACCAGTTTCGAGAATTTAATTTGCAGGCAATCTGTTTGTTTCGTTTTCTGCTGGACCATTTAAAATCTGTAGGTCAATTAAAAGTGCCTTGGTGTATGTTTGGTCATGTTTCGTTTTCATACATAAAGGAGTTTTTACGTAAAGGATTCTACATGAATTCTTGCATATATAGTATTTGTTTAAATGGGTATAAAGCATAATTCCCATTCGTTGAACATTTTAACTCACATTCCTTGTGTAACGTACCGTTTTTTTTTCTCTGAAGATGTGTAATATGTTTGCTGTTTTGTTTTAGTTACTCTGAATCTTAAGTTGAGAGCTCTTGTTCACAATGACAGTTAAGGGATAGTTCACCCAAAAATGAAAATTCTCAAGTTCTTCCAAACCTGTATGAATTTCTTTGTTCTGCTGAACACAAAATAAGATATTTTGAAGAATGTTGGGAACCAAACAGTTGATGGACCTCATTGACTTGCATATTATGGAAAAATAGATATAACTGTTTGGTTATCCATGTTCTTTAAAATATCATTTATGTTCAGCAGAAATAAGAAATTTATTCAGGTTTGGAACAACTTGAGGGCGAGTAAATGACAGAATTTTCTTTTTTCGGGGAAATATCCATTTAAAAGGGCTTTCATAAGTGTAAAGTCTGATTTCAGTATCAGGGTTTTATATCCGTCTAGCTAGCCTTTATAATGTGTAATGTTAATCTCCCTGAGCTAATCAGTGGTGTTTGAGGCACATTATAATCTGAGATATATATACATTAGATGGCAAAAGTGTAAGTGACTTAAGATGAATCCAATTTTGTGCTATATAACAATAAATAGTGACAGTAAATGGTGTGTCAAGGACATAATTGTAGTAACCGCAGAAGAAATGATCAATTTTAACCAGTTTTGATTGCTTCTCACACAGGAAATATGTATTTTCTTTAAAACTTTTTTTTTAATGTAAAGACATCACCGTCCTCACATTGTAAAAATGAACCACAGTAATATGGCACTACAATTTATGGACCTACACTGGTGAAAACACAAAATCTTGAGTTTAGAGTTTCTCCCACTTGTTATATGCTTAAATGTATAAAGCTTTTGACTTATTTTTGATTAAAAATGTTGCAAATATCAGTTGTATGCTTCTGGTTATATTTTCTGTTGCTCAATCAACCCAGTAAAAGTATCTCATGGCATTATTTAGTTTCGCATTTTTGGGCGTTACTGCTTAAAAGTTTTGGGTTGATAAGATTATTGTCTCTTATGCTCAGCAATGCTGCATTTATTCGATCAGAAACACAGTAAAAGTAATGTTCTGGGATATAATAATAAATTTCTTATTTTTTTGACAGTAAAGCTGAATTTTTAGCATCATTAGTGTCACATGATCCTTTTGACATCATTATATGATTATTTGCTGCTCAAACATAATTATTAAAAACAGTTGTGCTTGCTAATATTTTTTAGCACTTTTTTTTAAAAACATTTTTTCAGGATTGTATGATTAATAAAAAATTCAAAAGAACAGCATTTATTTCAAATAAACTTAACATGAATGTCACTTTTGATCAATTGAATGTATACTTTTTCAAAACAAAGATTTCTTACTAACCCCAAACTGGATAGTACAGAGGATATGACTAAAAATAAAAATAAGACAGAATTTATATAAAATTGTTTATTCTTGCTGATTCTGAAAAAGTACAATGACCAGAATTAAGAAATCTGTATACAATGACGCAAGAGATCCATCTATTAAAGCACAGAATGTAAATAAAAACAACAAAGGTTTCAAAAAAGGTCTTCACATTAGGGTTTAGGGAGGCATTGGTGCTCTCATTGGACCCCTTGGTGGTGCAGGTGGACGTGGGGGCAAGGGAGGCCCTCTCTGGAAGCCGAAGGGTGGGGGTCTGGGTGGGCCGGCACCATAACCTGGAGGCGGCATTGGTGGAGGAGGCCCCCTCATTCCTGGATGCATTGGTGGACCTGTAAAAAAAAGGGGAGGAATTATTGCATCGACAACAACAACATTTTGTCTATTTTGCTTTTGTTTAAACGCAAAAGCCACTTCACACACATACCCATTGGGGGACCGAACGGTCCTCTGGGCGGGACACCCATGGGGGGAGGAGGCATGCCAGGTGGATTGGGCGCTCTTTGTTGATTAGATCCAGGAGGCCCAGGAGGAGGAGGCACCATTCCGGGAGGTCCCGACGGAGGCATTGGCATTGGTGGCATTCCTGGTGGATGCATTCCTGCAGGTGGGAAGGGCGGGGGTCCCGGCGGGTGCCCTCCGCCACCCTGTGATCCTGTACCAGGTGCAGGAGGCATGGGCATACCGGGCGGCATCCCAGGTGGCATTGTGCCAGGAGGAGGAACAGGTGGGAAAGCACCAGGAGGAGGCATCCCTGCAAGATTAATGAACAAAAAAAGAAAAATTGATGCAAAAGACATTTGTGTGAGCCGTGCCGGTAAATGAGTCGGAATGCACAAGGGCTAATGCTGTAAACAAATTGATCTTACTAGCGCTGACTGACAGATCCAAAGCGCGCGCACAAAGATGCCTCAGCGCAATCCCAATATACACAAACAGAATTACAGTACTTCAAAATATTGAAAAAAAAAAAAAGTTTAATATATATTTTATCTATCGAAACAAATATATAGATATATGCTCTGTGATTTTGTTTTGGAACTTTTAGAAAACTTTAACTTGATTTTTCTCAGAATTGACTTTGCTGACTATCGACTTCAAGCAGGTGTAGATCAGTCATTTGTTATCCGATTTGCTCATCGTGACTCACGATGCACAGAGAATAACACCTGCCGGCATCATATTTTCTGAATGAAATTCAATACTTGTTTCTAACCAATTGTGACTATGGAGCACAAAACCAGTCAAAAGGGTCAATTTTTTGAAATTGAGATTTATACATCATCTGAAAACTGAATAAATAAGCTTCCCATTGATGTATGGTCATATATGATCATATTTGGCAGAGACAACTATTTGAAAATCAGGAATCTGAGGGTGTATAAATATCTAAATATTGAGAAAATCGCCTTTAAAATTGTCCAAATGAAGTCCATAGCAATGCATGTCCATTCACAAAAATACATTTTTGATATATTTACAGTAGGAAATTTACAAAAGATCAGATGCTGATTCAAAATAGTGTCTGTTTTCCTGGAACGTCACCTTTTCTCAAAATATGACGTGCATTTTGTAGTATTTTTGCTTTAGACAACCATTTGTAAGGTCATACTAAGTCTTGTATTATCAATCACCAGAAAAACTGCCAAAAAAAGCCATGATTCCCATTATAACTGTCTGTTCGATTCTTAGCTGATTTTCAAATGCATGACATTATTTTATGCCTAAACCTGATTTCAAGGTTAGAATTATGGCCAGTGACATAAAAAATGCAAAGATGACCCAGATTTTTTTTTGCTACCGCTCCGGGTGTTTTGCTTAATCCTAACAGTGACAGAAAATTGCAGATTAAGTGGGGAAAATTATGATTTTCATAAACGTTTCAAATGTTTTTTTTTTTTTTTTTACATTAAATTAAGTATTTGAACATTTTCCACTCCACTGCAGATTGTAGTAGATTGAAGTTAAATTACATATATTTTTCTTTTTGTCATAAAAAATAGACATTTTACATTTATCTGCTTTTGTTATTGTAATCAACGAGTTTTCGGCTTTGAGATGATGTATAAATGATTAGTTATAGATTACTTTTTTCCCCCACAAAATAAGAATGAAGATTTCTCATATAAATAAATTAAATAAATAAATATGTTAATGAATGTATATATACATATAAAGTCTTCATTCCTATTTGTGAAAGAAAACTGTACGTAAGGGAAAGATTTTCCTGATATTTTTAATTCAGCGTCAAGGTAATATTAGGCCTTTTCTGGAAATCAGCAGAATTTTTTGGCCTGTGTAATACCCTCACAGTATCTAACCTGGCATTGGCATTCCTGCACCCATGGCAGTCATGACAGGTGTGGGAATGCTGGGAGGCGGTGGGGCGTCTGCGAAAAGCTGATGGGGGCGATCTGCCTGTGAAAGTGGATTCTGGGCGGCCAGGAGGCGCTCTGCAGCCGAGCCGTGCCTCTCGCCCTTTGAGTCCTTCTTAAATGCGTATGAAACTGTGATGGGCCGATTGCAGAGATACTGGCCGTTCATGGCCTCAATAGCTGCATCGGAGGCATCAAAACTGGCATAGTTGATGAACGCATAACCCTTGGAGTTGCCCGTGTCCGGGTCTCGCATGATCTTCGGTGTCTGAAGGATCACTCCGAAAGCGCTGAAAGTATCATAAAGGAGTTTCTCGTCGATCTCAGGATCCAAGTTGCCGATGAAGATGTTGGCGCCGACGTCGAGGTTCTTGTTGTGCGCCGAAGCCTTGTTGACTCGTATGGGTTTGCCGTAAAGTTTGATCATGTTCATGATCTTTATGGCGTAGTCTGCATCCTCTTCACTGAGGAACTCCACAAAGCCATAACCTGAAAAACAGAGACCAATATCAAGTTAAATTATGCAAAACGACAGAAATATTTCATTTGAACACTCAAGAATATGGAAACTCACCTTGATGTTGTCCTGTTACTCTGTCTTTGGGCATGTGTGTGTTTACAACAGGGCCAGCTTGCAGGAAAAGCTCCCACAAAAGAGGCTCAGAGACCTTCTCATCGAGACCACCCACATATACAGTGGCATCTGAAAATAAAATATGATAAAAAATAAGCAACTGCATTGGACACAAAGATAAGGCAGTTTATAAAATACACATTATTGAGATTATTACTACTAGTAGTAGTATTTATATGGATATATTTTATAGTTTTGCTACACTTAATTTAAATTAAACCCAAAACTTTTCTTTGTTATTTGTTTTTAGCAAGCGTATTTGAATGAATGAGAGTGAGCGACTAAATGCTAGTACAGAAGACAGGACGAGCTTATAATGTTTCCATAGCGCTCCCATACTTTTCTTGTAAAGTGCATAAAGGTATCCCAACGAATTTATATTTTTTGAAATTTACCTTGATTTCGTTCTGAAATCGGTCCCGCCGCCATGATGAACCCGGCGTGTGTACTAACGGAAACGTTTCTTTTTTCCTCCGTGGCGATTCACGACACAATACAACACAACAGCGGCACGTTAGCGCGGTGCTGCCGCCCGCAGGTCAGGAGGATGAAAACTAGTCACGCCTTTATGGCTGTCAAACTCTGATTTACGTTTTTTGTTCTTCAATGGAATTAGGTAATCTTTAATATGGCTAAAGGTCATAAATTGAAGCCACAGTAGTTTCGGTCCTTCAAACCAAACATTTACAAAGCAATGATTTTGCAAATGAACAGCTGAGGTGTGATTTACCAGTCTTAACACATGAAACAAACGCTATAAACGGGCAAATTTGCTTAAAAAAGTACGTTTTCATTCAGAGTTTTTGTATTGAAGTAGGACATCCCTGCTAGTGCATCCTAAGAAAACTAAGTGCAACACAAAGGTTTATGTTTACAATAACTGAATATGTTCAAGGAGTTCTGAATGTGAAGCACCCGTTGAAGTTTTATGACTGAGCTTTATGTCTGATTTGCACTCATATGGCATGATACATGTCCTACTGGATTGAGAAGCGACTGTGATTTAACAGTTTTGAGTGAGATCATGAAGTCACTCCCATTGTGTGTCAGTGGTTCTACCTGTTTCACCTGCTCTCCCACCCCAACTGTCTCAAAGAAGACTCCAGCCGTGTGGAATCTGCCTTTAGACCTGCGCAAGAATGGATTTATAAACCTTTTCATAAACTTGAGCATCTGCTTTTCTCCTCCCAGTGGATTTAGAGCTAGAGTAACACGTAAGCACTAAACACAGACTGACACATTACTGCTGGGGTGAACATGGGGACAGATTTAGCCTACAACTTTGTCTTCAAAGGTAAGTTTGATTCATTTGATTGCAGATCAGATTTATCTCAAAATTTTTACAATGATCATTGGGTCTGAAACCCATAAAATTGTAAATAAATAAATGAATGAATGTGCTCTTTCGGTATAGTATTGATGTTGTGAATTAGAACAAAACCATGCTTGTCTTTTCTTGTCTTTCAGTGGTTTTGATTGGGGAATCAGGGGTTGGAAAGAGCAACCTACTGTCAAGATTTACTAAAAACGAGTTTAATCATGACAGCCGCACAACCATTGGGGTGGAATTCAGCACTCGTTCCATTCAAGTGGATAGTATTACCATCAAGGCCCAGATCTGGGACACTGCGGGTCTAGAGCGCTACAGGGCTATTACTTCAGCGTAAGTCCCTCATTATGTCATCTCAAACTATATATCCTTTATAGATACCTCTGATCTATGTATATTCACATGAACCCTTATTGAAGATAGTGCAGCAGCTTGTGGAATTTGATATAATCGATTTAGCATCACACCCAGAACCACTCCTTTTTTTTTTTTTTTGATGTGGTAAACAGTTAGAAGTGTAACTGACATGTTACTGACATCCTCAGTGGCTCCAAATGTATTTGCATGACTTTTAACTCTTTTACTCTATCATAATTTGTTTGAAAATGTATTTGGTTTGATATTTTATGTCACTGCATGATACATTGGGACTTTTTTAAGTTTAAGCCACTTCTGCTTATATTACATAATGATAATGTACATTCAGTTTATTTATCAGGGGAGCAAAAAGTGAACTAGAATTAGAGTTCTGCTAAAAGATGATTATAAAATTACCATTCAGAAATTTGGGATCAGTAAGATTTTTAAAAATGTTGTTTGAAACAAGTCTCTTCTGCTCACCAAGGCTGCATTTATTTGATCAAAAATGCAGTAAAAATATTAATACTGTGAAATATTATTACAATTTAAAATACATGTTGTTGGTAAAGCGTCATTACTCCAGTCTTCAGTGTCACATGATCCTTCAGAAATCATTACAATATGTTGATTTAATGCTCAAGAAACATTTCTGATTATTATCAATGTTAGTTGTGCTGCGTTCTAATATTTTTGTGGAACTTGCAATAATTTTTTTTTTGATGAAAAGAAAGTTCAAAAGAACCACTTTTATGTTATAAATGTCTTTACTGTCCCTTTTGATCAATTTAATGCATTCTTGATGAAAAAAAAAACTTCTTTCAGTGCAGATCTTGTGTTAATACCCGTGGAAGGTGATGGATCATGATTATGATTATGAAAAAAAGCAACTTACTCTTCACTGTAAACCAAATAATGAATCATAAAGCACAATTTGAGCCAAAATACACTTGCTGTACACTCTCCATGTGTCGTAATGAGTAGTTTGGCTCTTGTAGGTATTACAGGGGAGCAGTGGGTGCATTGCTGGTCTATGACATCACCAAGCACCTGACCTATGAGAACGTTGAGCGATGGCTGAAGGAACTGTATGACCACGCTGATCCTCATATAGTAGTCATGCTGGTGGGAAATAAAAGTGACCTGGGATCTGTACGCACTGTACCAACAGAGGAGGCTAAGGACTTTGCAGGTACATGTTATTATAACTCTTTGTTGTAGACATTTCAGCTCTTAAAGGGATAGTTCACACACATTTACTTACCCTCATGTTGTTCTAATTCTGACAAATCTTAAATATCATTCATGCTCTGAAGAAGAAATTCATGCCGGTTTCATACATTTGAAGGTCAATAAATAATTTCACTTTTGTGTGAACTATCATTTTAAGACATACTAAGAAATGAATATTGACATATATTTAAATTTTTTGGTCAAACAGAGGCCAAAGGCTTACTTTTTATGGAGACTTCTGCATTAGAGTCATGTAATGTTGAATCTGCATTTCTTGAAGTTCTAACAGGTGAGTTCACATTGAAGCACATGGGATTTATATTTATCATGGTGTCAAAACCAGTTTATACCTTCAGTGTAAAACCCTGCTTGATTTTGTCTCACTTTAAATGGATAAACGCAATGATGTTTCATTCATCAGCAATACACAAGAAAGTGGCTAGTAAAGAGGTCACCAGAGGTTCTATCAGCGCGGTGACCCTGGGTCAGACCATGGGCCCTTCCAGAGAGTTCCAGGAGGAGAGACAGTCCTGCTGTAAAAGCTCCTGAACAACATCCAGTGTCATTCAGAGCAAAAAAAGACATTTCCTTATTTCCTTGATCATATCATACCTGCATGGAGGTACTTCATCATACTTGACTCTCATTGGATGCCATGTCAATGAGGAAAATAGGGAGGGGACCAGCGTTTTTTAGAGTTATTGTTTTGTACTTTTAAAAGATGTAAACAATTGGAACTGATAATATAAAACATGATGTGCTTTTAGATTGTTAATTACGACTAGATGTGAATGTAAATTACTCTCATGGATAAACCACAAATGGGTTATGATGTATTATAATGCTATTTATATAGTGTTGAAATTAACATAAATTCTTTTTCAGTACAGACTTCAGGTCTGTAAAATATAAATAAAATATAAGCGTAAAATAAATATTTGGACTGATCAATTTGATATTTCTCATGAAAGGTATGTGTGGTTTATATATTATTGATAAATCTTTGACGCTTTTTCCCCCTAAAAGGTGACGCTGAGATCTTTCATTTTCATTTCATTTTTCATCATTTAGCAATGATCTTGCCTGCAAATATAGTTTCAGAATTAGTATAGAAATGCGAAGATTACAGTATAATTTGATTCAAGTTAGCATTTGAGGGTATTTTCAGGCCAAAAACTCCATTACAAAAATACAAATATCACTCGAATACCATAAAAACACAGCAAGTAATATTATACAAGATTTTTAAATTAACACATGATGAAAATTCTAAAACCTTTTCAGGAAAAATCTGACTAAATAAGTCCTTCAGTGAACTAACTTCATAAAAGAGCTTTCCAGGACAGTGCAATAGAATATGTTTAATAGAAAGAGGAGTCTTGCAGAACATGCATAGAGTTTGGTCTTATCCTTTAATCAAAAATGCATGAGTCTTGTATGACCTATATGACATGGGGAAAAGACCACTTGATCAAATCTGGCTTTAGGACAAATGAAAAGTCTCTTTGAGATTTCCAGATGGACTTCATGTAATGTATTATTTATGCACGTATCCCAGTCTTCTTGCCACTTATTGACTATGTACCGATTAATTATATCTGAGGGCGGAATTTGACATTCGTGATTAAAAGCCTCCTTTGCAGCTTCATCAGCTCGCTCGTTTCCTAAAAGTCCCACATGGCCTGGAACCCGATGGTCAGTTTTTAAAGTGTCCATTGCTTGAAGGCGTGAAAAATTGATAGAACCATGTGCATTTTCAACATATTACAAAACTAAAAGCAAAGCAAGTGCTTCAGTCGTGACAATTGAGTGCTGTTTTGGAATACGAATTCCATAATGTTGATGTCCAGTCATTGCTGCAGTTTTCCACCATCAAACCATCTGTAAATATAGGTAAAATTGACTTCTTATGTTCCTGTCTATATACAAATGGATTAGTCACTCCTTTCTTCTGTTGAGCCAAATCCATATTGACAATAGGCTTCTTTAGCTTCCAAGGAGGTAAAAAATGAAGTGTATTTGATTTAAAAATGTTCAAATTTACATTTAAATTCTCTAAACGTGGTTTAATACAGATACCAAAGGGTCTGATGCTTTTAGGTTTGCTCTCATACAAGTATTAGAATAGAATAGGCTGGGTTATTTTTATTCGCTTTAATTTTGACTGCATTTTGGAGTGATTCAACCGTCTGTTCTGAAGAGAAGGTTCATTAGCTTCAATGTACAAACTCTGCACTGGTGAAATTCCGAATGCTCCCGAGGCAAGCCATAATCCCTGATGACGCACTGTGTCAAGCATCTGCTTCCTGGCAGAAACATAAATTATGCTTCCATAGTCCAAACAGGCCCGGTTCAGACCTCTATAAAGTTGCAAAATTAATTGAAACAGTAATATTTTGGTTTTAAGACCTTTTTGAACAAATATAAGACATTTTATGCAAGCTACTGTAATGTGCTCGACTTATTGTGTGATTTGTTCAATACCATTGCCTGATTTTTTTTGTCTATAAACATATACACCAATCAGGCATAACATTACGACCATCACATATAAAGTTCATAACACTGATTATCTCTTCATCACGACACCTGTTAGTGGGTGGGATATTTTAGGCAGAATATTTTGTCCTCAAAGTTGATGTGTTAGAAGCAGGAAAAATGGGCAACAGTAAGGATTTGAGTGATTTTGACAAGGAAAAATTAGTGATGGCTAGACAACTGGGTCAGAGCATCTCCAAAACTGCAGCTCTTGTGGGATGTTCCGGTCTGCAGTGATCAGTATTTATCAAAAGTGGTCCAAGGAAGGAACAGTGGTGAACCGGTGACAGAGTCACAAGGCTCATTGATCCAGCGAAGGCTGTGTGGTCCAATCCAACAGATGAGCTACTGTAGCTGAAATTGTTCAAGAAGTTAATGCTGGTTCTGATAGAAAGGTGTCAGAACACAAAGTGCATCAGTTTGTTGCGTATGGGACTACATAGCTGCAGACCAGTCAGGGTGTCCGTGCTGACCCGTCCACCACCGAAAGCACCAACAGTGGACCATGGGCAATGGAAGAAGGCCTGGTCTGATGAATCACGTTTGCTTTTATATCACGTGGATGGCCGGCTACCTAGGGAACACATGGCACCAGGATGCACTATGGGAAGAAGACAAGCCAACAGAGGCAGTGTGATGCTTTGGGCAATGTTCTTCTGAGAAACCTTGAGTCCTGCCATCCATGTGGATGTTACTTTGACACGTACCACCTACCCAAACATTGCTGCAGACCATGGGCACCCTTTATTGGAAACGATATTCCTTGGTGGCTCTGGCCTCTTTCAGCAGGAAAATGCGCTCTGCCACAAAGCAAAAATGGTTTGAGGAGCACAACAGGAGTTTGAGGTGTTGACTTGGCCTCCAAATTCCCCAGATCTCAATCCAATCTGTGGGATGTTCTGAACAAACGAGTCGGATCCATTGAGGCTCCACCTTGCAAATTACAGGACTTAAAGGATCTGCTGCTAACATCTTGGTCCCAGATATCACAGAACACCTTCAGGGGTCTAGTGGAGTCCATACCTCGACGGGTCAGGGCTGTTTTGGCAGCAAAAGGGCGACCAACACAATATTAGGAAGGTGGTCATAATGTTATGCCTGATCGATGTACATTTACATACAGTTATAGATTTCTTTTTAAATTTCCATTCATAAATATGTAACTAATATATTTAAACACAAAACAATAATACAGATTAATTATTATTCAGGCTTAGTTAGTCAATTCCAAAACCATAAACTAGAATTAATTTTTTTTTTAATGGAGTATTTTATAAATGTATTTATCCTTAATTAATCAGAATGGTTTCTTTGAAACATTCTCTAACAATCTTTGTCAATAAAGTGCCAATATCTTTACACATCATAATAAACAATTATCACAAATATAAGGCCATATCTACCCAATAAAAGAAAAGCAGAAGTATTCAGAGTGGTGAACCGTACATTTATAACTCATCAGTACATTTATTCCAGGTTTGTTTGATTACGAACACAAAAGTGACATGAAGGGTTTAATGTTCAGTTCAGCTGATACACACAGTCAGTGCCCGGGTATTGAGGGAGATTCAGCTGGTACTTCTGTTCAAGTGCAGAAGGAACGAATCGTCCTCCCAGGAAGTGATAGCGTCCTTTGAAGTGATTGGCCGCCTTCTTCGGGGCCGTGAGGGAGATGAGCATGTCAGGCTGAATCCCATCAGGACAGCCTTTCTCCACATCCCAGCCTACAGAGGGAAAGAAAAGGTTCATCTTTTGTCATAATTAAATGACATTTACGATAAACTATGTGACTTACCATTACCAGGCATTTTATGCAATAAAAAGATGCTTTTTGGCTCTTAAATGCTAATCAATCATTTTAATAAACCCAAAACATTTGCTTGGATTGCAATAAAATCAATGGTTATTTCTTTCTGTTTATGGTGTATGTGAATTCTCACCTGAAGGTATGTCGATGCTAGCAATGGGCACTGTGATTTTCTTTAGTCGGGACAGGATGTCTCCAAATGGCTCTCGCACCGCACCCTTAAAACTGAATCCAAAGATGGCGTCCACCACCAAGTTATAAGCTTCATCAATCAAATCAGCCTAAAGAGAGCATGGTGGGAAAATACATGACATATAACATTTAGACACATAGTATACATATTAAATATATACTCTGCTGATCAAAAATTTTGGATTGGTAAGATGTTTTTGAAAGTCTCACCAAGCTGCATTCTGCATTTGCTCAAAAATACAGTACTATTGTGAAATATTTCCATTTAAAATAACTGTCATCTATTTTAATATATTTTAAAAAAGTAATTTATTTCTGTGATGTCAAGGCATAATTACTCCAGTCTTCAGTGTCACATGATAATTCAGAAATCATTTTAATATAATAATTTGCTGCTCAATAGATTTCTTATTATCATCATCATCAATGTTGAAAACAGCCCAACTGTTTCTTAATATTTTTGAGGAAACCATCCTTATTTTTCAGGAATCTTTGACGAATAGAAAGTTTACAGCATTTATTGTACAATTTTTGTTTGTAATAATATAAATGTCTTTACTGCCACTTTTGATCAATTTAATGCATCTTTGCAGAATTAAAATATATATTTTTTCTTATTAAAATATTAATGACAGACCCCAAACTACTGAACAGTTGTGCACATATACAAAACATATATATATATGAACATAAATAATAAATAAACATAAATTCATGTTTTATGTAACTTAAAACATTGAAATGTCAGATAGGTGTCCCTGGGACATTCAGTGCAGTTATCAATCAGTTATTAATGAGAAGGAGGAACCCATGAAGGGTAAAACATAAAAAATGAGACCCCCACAGTGTAAAAAATGTGGTATTGACCGCAGAGCTTTCTGTTGTACCTCAGGCATCTCTGACAGGAAGGATATATCCATCTTCTCACACTGGGTGGTGAGATTCTGAAACAGCTGTTTGTTGGGGCGCTTTGGGTATAATACAGATGGTTCATATCCCTAGGAGATTCACATGCAATATGAATAAAATCAATACACCTTCATAAAATATTAATTTTAATGAGGGAAACATTTAAAACAGGGGTAGTGATTTTAAGTCGAACTC
Organism: Opsariichthys bidens; assembly: GCA_037194245.1. Classification (NCBI taxonomy): domain Eukaryota; kingdom Metazoa; phylum Chordata; class Actinopteri; order Cypriniformes; family Xenocyprididae; genus Opsariichthys; species Opsariichthys bidens. The sequence goes on from CM074306.1 coordinate 6,273,138, forward strand.
ACAAACAGTTTGAGGTGTCTAGCACAAACCAAGCCATCTCCTCCGTTATTTCCAGGCCCACAGATCACCAGCACTCTGGGTGGACTCTTGAGCAGTGATTGTAGAGGATAGCCCTATGAAGTAAATGACTGATTTGATCATGTGTAATGTGTATAAGCTGTATTTGATACTTTCCGCATAATGGTGGTGCATCGGATGTACCTTTGACACAGCCGTGGCACAGCTAAGCCCGGCCAGCTCCATTAACTGATCCACACTGAAGCTGTACTCATTGAACAGCTCCTCGTCAATGTGCTGAGCCTCTTCTTGTCTACAATGACAGAAAAAGGGAACAAAATCAAACATGGTTGCGTTTGTGCCGGAAAGTTGGGGAATACATACAGTAGTTCAACGGCAAACGATGCAATGTATCTTTAATGCAGGGTTATTATAGGTAACTAAAATTAAAACTCATGGAAAATGTTCATTAACTGAAACTAAATAAAATATATATAAAAAAACTTATTTTATTTCAGCTAGTTGCAACATTTCTCATTTTCATTTAGTTTAACTTGAAGAACTAAAAACTAATAAAAATGAAAAAACATGACTAAATTAATAAAACAAACTCAAATTAAAATGAAAAAATAAAAAACAAATTATTAGTAAAAAAGTACAATAATATCTCAATTATACTAAAATAACAATTCTGTAAGCAAAGCTCAAATGTCAGACTATTATTGACATTCACAACAGTAATGTAACATCATGTTATGGACTAACTCTACAACTGTCAAATAATGACTGAGATGCAACAAAACTCATCATATCACCGAGAGTGTAGTGTATTTACACTCACCCCAGGTACTTAATAGTATTGGCCATAGTGCAAGCCTGTCTGTGTTTACTATAGAGGTTACTAGCAACACGTGCACATGCTCCTGTATGTGTCAGGACAGAGCCTCCTCGTGATGTCACAAGAAGACCGATTCCAAGCAGGGCTCGAACTCCCAACATTCACCTGGCTAAAGCACCTGAACAAGGAAAAAACAATAAGAAAGTGTGGTGCATGCATGGTGTTGTCTTCAGACAGCAATAATGCTAAGAGGAGAAACCCAATAATCTCATTTTCTGGTAAGGAGGCTGTTGACAGACATAATTCCTTAACCAAATGGTTATTAGATATACATAGATATACATTTGTGTGTATAAAGAGGGACTCTATAATATGCAAATAATATAAATAAACATATTATATACACTTAATATGAAGGTTAACACAAATATACATTTACAATATACATAACAATCGCATATAACTCAACCTGGGCAACTTCATCATAAGAAAAACTGACATTAAACATTAAAAATCATAATTTAGAACAGTTTTTAACGAGATCCCATTGGGTTAAATAGGGGAGAATCAACTTATCTAAAAATATATAAAAACCAGAAGCATTCAGTACCTGTTAGTAAGTGGGTCAATATTAAGATTAAACACTAACAAATGTTCAAGACACCGTCGGGAGGGTAAAGTCCCAGTTAAAACTTTACAGGAGACAAACATGCAGAATAGAAAGGATACTTTCAGCCCTCTGCTGCTGAAACCCAGTTAAGTTATATAAACGACATCCGGGTTAGTGAACTTCAGCCGCTCTTCATAATAACAGTCTGACTTTTAGGCAATTTGGTTAAAAAACGTATTTACTCTAAATTAAATTAAATTAAATTAAATTAAATTAAATTAAATTAAATTAAATTAAATTAAATTAAATTAAATTAAATAAAATAATTATAATAAAATAATAATGATACTGATTATTATTATTATTATTATATTCCTCATAATAATTTGCTATTATAAGACTTATTTTAAAGCTTTTTTTTTTCCTTTTGCAGGACATAAACAGTCTTTATTTGTGTGTAAAAGGGATTGTGTGGATGAACACATGATTGAAAATAGAGGGTCATTGAAATTATTCCCTACTTTTTCTGTGATTGTATTCTTGAATATCATGTATACATACTGTTTTATTATGTCACCTTATTTATGGAACATTTCCATGAATTTGGAGTTAACGTCCGTGTGTTCAGGTTTGGTCTCGAGTGGGTGGGATCCTCCGCCGCACCCCTCTCCCTCAGGACGTGATGGTATGTTCCGGTCATTTAATAGCCCTCTCAGAGCGCTAATGCTGGCATAGTGTGAATGTTAGTCAATGGCAGTTGTAATCATAAACACTGCGTAATATGACACATCCACTGGATTTGCTGACGCATTACCTGGCTTAAGGTAAGCGCGAATTTATTTTAAGCTATAATTGTTATTTAACCTAAAAAGAATAAAAGTTAAATCTGGAAGTAAATAAAACAATGAGGGAAAACACACCGGATCTCCATAAAAGGAGATTTAACTTGAACTTGACTTTCTTCAGGCAACATCCGTGGAGGACAGAATTACAGTCTAGGAAATAAAATACTTTTTTATTTCGTTTATTGGAGTTTTGGATGACAGGAGGGATATTTTGGGATAGATGAAATTGCCAATGGGACTATATTGTTGAATACTACAGCTGCACGTTTTATTTTATGAATTGCTTATCACGTATTGTTTATTATAAAACTATTTATTTTATAATTTCATTTCAATTTATTTTATATATAATTTAAGGAACCCAGAATGGAAGTTTACAACATATTTATGTACGTATATATTAGTTTTGAGTATGAGTTATATATAGTTTACAGTATTTTAAAAAAATATATTATTTATTTATTTTTTTTAGTGGATGACTGTTTTGTCTTAAAGATACTTTGTTTAGCTTTAATAGATATTATATCTGCACTGATTCAGTATTAGGTTTCCAGGTAGAGATCACTGATCCCAGTGTTATTTCTTTATAAGAAGAACACATGCTTGCATTTATTGGTAACTCTGCAAGCTTTCCCCCATTCATCATAATTTCTCATGCAATTTAAACATAATAAGACATTGAATCTTATGAGGTATGAATAAAACAGTTTACTAAAAAGTTATCATGCCAATACCACGGTATTCTTTAAAATACTGTAAAATGTGTGAATACCATGACGCATGAACATAATCATGCAGTACCATGGCATCACAGTACTTTTTTTCCCCTCACTTTTTGGTGTTAAAGTATCTCAGAATGATGTTATTTCATTAAACAGCAGATTTTGATGCAGACACAGTGTGACTGAAACTCAGAGATGCTGTATGCTGTTGGTATGTCCTCATCGATTGATCGATCTCAAAGCAGCAGTGCTTTCACATCCAGGCGGACACTCATGGAAAGCTGCCATAGAAAAACCCTGTGAATTATAATGTCTGCTGATAGCTGCTGTCAATAAATTACCAAAGAGATGGCCTGCTTGCCTGGCTTAGACACAATGCTTTAAAGAATCAGCCACTGAGATGACTGAAGAGCAGTCTTCACCGGGCAGTGGCTATGCACTCACGAACTGAAGTGGCTCTGTAATATCAATTTTTATTGATGAGGGCTGTGTGCATGTTTCGCTGTAAATTAGCCTTGTTACATAAATATTCTTATTGTGCTTCCATGGTCATGGCTGCTGCACTTCAGTAATGCAATCGTGTTTTCCAGCAAGAGCTTTTAGTGAATCATGCTTGCCTCTTAGGATGCCGTAGTAGATATTAATGTAGACCAGATGCTTGAGATTTGTAAACATCAATGTATGGCTGAAGAAGGAAATCATGTGATTTGTAGATATTATTGCTGTAGATTGTGAACTCTCTGAGGATGTTGGTCGCTGTCCAGTGCTGAAATCAGTGCCAGTTTTAGCTTTCGGGAAAAATTAGCCATAGAATTATGAAATATATTTTCATAATATATCTTATCGGAAGAGATAAATTAATTATATGTACGGAAGAGTTGGATAAGTAATCTCTTTAGTGTAACAATCTAATTTTTTGCTAGTTTTTCATCTTGTGTATTTAGAAAGTAGCCGTCATAAACAGCTGCATTTGATTTGATAGATGGATTTTAATTCTAAAAAGTTTTTTTATATGTCAGAGTAAAATTTCTACAAAATATTTTGTACACGTGAATTATCAGTGTCTCAAAACCATGTAAATTTTTATTTACATCTCTATGGATTTTGCTACTATTTAGCCAATGAAAAGTATTAAAATCAGCATATGACTAAACCTCGTAACCCCATTGGATCCTTAAACTGTCAGTCAAACCTCATTACTCCGCCCCGCCTTTATCATGAAGGAAGTGGCACGCACACGCAGTTCGGACCGTCTCTGCTTGTTTGCAATGTAAGGGTAAATAAAGAACTGGTTGTTTGAATAAGTACAATGTTTTCTTTATTCTGGAAAAACTATATAAAAGGAGTGGAGAAGAGTGTCTTAGTCTAGCATTTGTCGTGCGAGTGTGCGTAGAACTTCGTCTTTAATAACATTTTGGCCAAATGATAAAAAAACAGAGCCCCCACATAGCTACAATAAACTTTGTAACCTTTAAGTTGATGAAAACGTAATGTGATGCACTTTCTGCTTCAGATGCAGCCGTTATAATGACGGACAAAACACGTATGTCCGGAATTCGTTCTATTTGAGCTTGATCGTGCTAAAATAATATAATGATACATTCAAGTATCTGATCGTATATAAAGCCACAATACCAACTTTGACAACTTAGTGTTTAATTATTAAAAAAAAAAAAAAAATCTTCTTTCCATTTCCTGAAAGTAACTTTTGTGTTTTTGGAGCGGCTATATTTAATTTAAATGAAGTATTTACACCAGGTTAGCTCATATAGTCTATGGTGACTTAATTAATATGGTTGTAGGCCTTGCCTGCTAATACAAAAAATTCTATTACAAAAATCTTGCAATTTATAACATGTAGCCTATAAAATAAAATATTGTTGTTTTAGTGCATTTAGCCTAAATATTGTTAATATTAAACCTCTTCCTGGCTTCTTAATATGTGCAAAAAATTAGGAGAGCATATGGAATGTGATTAATTTCAATTAGCAGACATCCTGAAATATATTTAGATGTTTTAGTTTTCTATGCCTTTTCTTCACACCCAGAGGGAAACCCAAGTCAAAGTGGCACAGCTTTGTCCCACTCTTCTGTAGTATTTTGGTGCAGTGAAGTCTTGAAGTCTGATGTAGATAATCCATAAACTCTCCGCAGTGACACAATTTTGCATATCTAAATGTTGAAACTGTGCTAGTCTCTTAGGAGAAACCCAGCAAGCTGTCTTAAATAACTGACAGACCAAAAACACGTATTTGTTTTTAACCCACCTCTGTCTAAACTATGCTTTGGTTAAGAATAAAAATAACTTTTTTGAATTTAAAAAAATTGCCATTCATGGAGTAATTGGTTAAACCCGGCATCTGTAAGTAAATGCGTGTTAGTTATTCTCTCCCAGGGGCCACATCCCTCCAATCTAGCGTGGTGCACTTTGGTCTTTCCCTGCTGTTGTGTGATATATGGACCAGATGTTTATTAATGAGGCCCATTAGTGTCTTTTAATCCAATGCAAAGGTGTGTACTTTGTATTTATACCTTGCAACATGCACATAAAAGTGATTTTAATTGAATTTATAGATATGGTTGAGTTATTATGAGTGCATTTCGCAGAAATGTACAGACTTGGCAGTGGATTGCATGCATGTATTGGCGAAATACTGTACATTTATTTGTACATGCATCAACCTGAAATCCTCAATGTTTAGTCATGGCCTTGGGCAATTGGATTACAGTGCACTGGTTCTGTTTTCATCCCATCGAAACAATTACCGTTTCGTGCTATGGCTCACTCTAATGAAACCAGATGGCCAGAAAGTCATCCTCAATTAAAGAAAAATCAATTTCCATTCATAATGTAATCCATTACCGCTAATACGAGAGACATTTGAAACAGTCTGCAATTAATATCTCCTTTTCTTTTCATCAATATTAAGACCAGGAACCATGCTATTTCTGGTGTCCATTGTGTACAGGCAGCTGCTTTGTACTTTCCCAATTCCATCCCAGAGATTAAACGCATCTCCTTTTGCTTGACGTATTAAAATCTTTTGATATACCAATGATTTTTACCTATGCTTTGTGGTCGAGGTAGGTTGATGGATAGACTCGTGGAATAGCAGAAGGTTTACCTGCGTCTTACACAGGCTGTATTCGTACATTATTGATGCACTCTGCTTGGACGGGCAGCCCTAGTTGACATATGACTTATCTTGCCATTGATCTGATTATCTAACAAAGATTTTGACGAGAAGTTTTGGGACCTACAGTTGTGTACGACTCTGCTGGTTTTTTTATTAGACCTGTGCAATGGCAGGCGTCTGCAAATATTTGAATATTCGTATATTGAATATCATGCATTTAGATAGAGAGAGTGGAAAAACAGGAGTTACAGTCATTAGCATTTTAATATCCTTTAGGGCAGGTCTATTAAAGCTGATCCTTGGTTTCTTATTGACAGTATAATTACGTTAGCACAAAGTTAGCTCTTGCGGTTTGGACCGAATTGGGCAATAATCATTTACATGTCTTCTTCTGCTCTTTGCTAAAGTTATATAGACTGTAGACAGGAAATCTACAAGCTAATTCCTTAGTAAACACCATCTGCTCGCCAATTAGTGGACATAACACAAACATTGTCCAGCTCCCTCTGATTTTGTTTAAGACTGTTGGATTGTGACTGTCGGTTGTAATTCGCTCACCCATAGAGGTCACACCCCTTACAGAGATGAGGTTATTGGTCCTTGGCTTTTTTTTAAACATGATACCATGAGATGGGGATTGAACCTCTCCCTGTAACCATACTCTCTTCCTACAGGTCCACTCCATAGAGCTGGCCTATCGCTGTCATTGCGTCATCCATCAAACACAGGATAACAAGGACTCAGAATGTTCAACACAAAGAGGTCAGTACACAGAAGTGGTTGACACCATTATTACATGCATTATTTTTGTTGGTTTAACTGTGTTATCAGTGCCATTTTTTGAGTCAAGCATGACTGTTTCTACCGGGTAAAAAGGTGCATTTTGGTTGATAGAATCACAAATGGACGATGCTTTTCGAGCTTGTCCACTTTTGACCACTTCCAGAGGTAGTCGAAAATGCATTCGACCAGATTCAGTGTAAACGCTCAACGGATGAAAAACGTTCCAACCACAATGTTCTTTAACCCCTGATTTCTAACACACACTCTAACACGCTGATGCTCTCTGTGTGTGTCTCTGGGCGCATTCGTTCGTATGTAAATTGCGTAAGCCTATTTTGTCTGTTAGATCGAAAGATCTAAAAAAATCACATACATTTACCCGCCCATAGACACTCCCCACAAAGAAATCAAGACGAAAGTGGTTGAAAGTGGACAAAAGAGAGGGATTAAAACACCAGGTGTAAATGTGTCTCCCTCATCCACTCGTGATCCAATCGACCAAAACACATCTTAATACCAGGGGTAAACAGGGCTTAATACTATTGCACATACTTAGGGTTAAATGTACATTCAAATCACTAAACCAAAGTATCACTTTACTGTGAAATTGTGCAGTTTATCAAGAGGTGTGTTATTACTTTTCGAAGCAATCATATTTATACTTAAAGTAAATTTTTATAAAGAAGGGAACAGAACCATATCTAGAGACCAAAATACTGGTAAGCACCATAGCAACTGTGCTAAAAATACTCAGAACACCTTAGCAACTGCATAACAACACCTTGGCAACCACCTACAATTCAATAAGATTTTGTGATTATTGGGTACAAAGGAGTGCCTTGTGTTTGAAAACTGATTTGCATGGAAAGGCTAAAGAGGACTAATGTGGGTGAAAGCACATTCAAAATGAAGTTAAACTTGCATTTGCATGCATTCAGAACAACGATATTTAGCGGTAGATGTGTAGAGAAGTGGCAGGCAATGGTAATTCATTTACATTTGATGCATGGACCAAAACAACAGTATAAATACTTGTTAGACATGCTTTCAAAACACATGCATCATAAAATTATTGATTGAACATAAATCGTTGTGACCACAAGACTCTGCACCATGCTTGATGCGCATACAAAAACAGATCACTTTATGAGACGGTGAAGTTGACTTGACAGTGAGGTAAACTTTGGAATGAAAATCAAGCGCTGGTAAGAAAACCACGGGAGATAAGAGCATTATCATTTAAATGGCATAGACCCCAGGTGAAGAGACTCCGGCATTCTAATAAATGCAGGCTGTGAACCAGATATTGCTCAACATAAGCAGGGCTCTTGAATTTTTGTTTTAGCCCTGCGATGCATCATTAGAGGGTTCAAGCGTAAAAATCTCAAGAGGATTACATAATCCTCTCTAACCCCTAACCCCTCCCCTCCCCACCCCACTGCACAGCTGTCATCCAGCTTGATGAATGCCATAATCTGCATTTCTCCATATGTACTTTCCATTCCACTATTCTGAAGATGAAATATTCTACTCTAGTCCTCTAGACATGCTCTAATGGCCGGCCCAATTGCATTAAAGAGGACCGACTCCATTTCTGTTTTATTGATGACTGCTTTTGGGGATTGTTAAAGGGCCTGTTTTATTTATGTTTTGTTAGTTATTTCTTCCTTTGTGCCAGTCAAAATGCATTCATTCTTTTTTCAGCAGGAGTTTTGACCCAGGAGTTTTTCAGGATGTTTGAAAGGAAGTCTGAGGTCCTTTGAGGTTTAGAGTTATTTTTACCTGCAGCAGTACCGGGTTGTTATCTCTGCAAGAACCAGTGATGGGTTCCTTGGAAAAATATATATTCCACAATTTTTATTGCTTATTGCTGATTAGATTAAAACTAGAAGGGGTGATCTGTGATGAGAATACGTACGATTTTAAGAGTTCAGAAATGCTCATTTTGAAAGGTTATCCTAGAGACAGTATTATCAAGACTCATCTTTGGCTAATGGAGTGACTACGTCAGTACATGACGTAAGGCTAGAAAAGGAAGGTATTGGTTTACAGCTTTCTTGGTCCAGGTGAATAAGGATCACAGTGGCAGGTTTAACTAATCAGCACCATCTAAATCAAGCTGAGAGCTGTTTTGCCTTTACCTGATTACCTGACGACACACTGTGTGTTTAGAACAGAAGAAAACCATCTGTTATTACAGTATTTGGTTACGGTTGTTTAATTTGGGAGGGAAAAACAGCTGTTAGCAACAGAAAGCAAGCTAAACATTGAGCATTTAATTTAATGCTCATTAAATAATTAAATTATTAAAGGTAAGCTATATAATGTTTTTGTTCAAAATTCGAAAAGTCAATACTTCATCAATCCTTCCTCCAAAATGTGTTTTTGTCTTACCCCGATTCACTATAACAAGGCTATTATAAATGTTTATATTTTCGACCCTTTGCGTACAGGAAATTGTGTACAAAAAAAAACATACATCATAAAAAAAATCTATCCTTTTTTATCCATCCCTATTCTTGTTTATACAACTCTGAGCAATGTCTGAAACTAGTGTTGTGAGCACTTCCTGTGTCTATTTGCCTTTTCATGGTGAATCGCTTGTTTGTTTTCCTCACTTGTAAGTCGATTTGGATAAAAGCGTCTGCCAAATAGGTTAGATGTCACAACAAGCGAGAAAGGTTGACATGGAGCTGCTAAATCTTGAACCTCCAGGGAATCACCTGTTTAAAAAAAAAAAAAAAGCCAAATGGAGAAGAGTCTGCTGGCAACAAGAGAACGCGAGAAGCTCGTAATAAAACAAGAATCAACATTGGCTTGGCTTTTTGGAGAGCTGAGGGGTTTGAAATGTTGTAACAGCAACGTGGAGATAGTGTTTTTTATTACTCAACAGGTAAGTACAAGATATTTTATTGAACAGATAAATTGCCATATGTAGCTCTTTTCATCTGCACAGTCACACAGAGCCGAAGCACAGCCAAAACAATGTTCTTCCGCAAAATGCATGCAGTTTTGTTTTTTAACCGCTAGAGGGCCAAAAGTTACATAATGTTCTTTTGATATTAAAAAGCATGTGATAACATGTTTTTTTTAATTATTAAATTTAATTATTTAATGCCTAGGGGTAGCTGAGGTGAGTTGACTCTCTTTGGGGTCTAAATAATATAATTTTAAAAAGGTACATATTGTCCTGCTCCCTCCAGGTTTGAATCCAGTGAGAGTTCTCTCTCTCTCTCTCTCTCTCTCTCTCTCTCTCTCTAATATTTAGTTCCCACTTCCCAAGGGAACTTCCCAGCTATTCCCAAAGATAAAAAGGCTGAAAAGAACAGTTGGGTCATTCCTTGTCAACTCAACCATTGACCATTGAAACATTGGAGTCCCAATATCAATGGGACTGAACTATATAGGGCCTTGAAAATAAAGATAGCAAAAGGAATTTTATTAAGGAAGAGAATCTAGAAGGATATTAAGATATCTCGAATACTTTTAGATTTACAGGCATGGAAACTTTGGAAAAGAATATTTGTGCCACTCAGACATGTTCTATGCAATCGAAAAACGCAAGATACATTTCTAGTTTCAACATTTTGTTCTTCAGATATTCCTATTTAAAAGAAAAAAGCATCAACTGTGTGTAAAGTGACCTACATTTGGTTTTTGAAACTGAAAATGTGTACAATTTACTCATGTATCCACATGTAGTCTCCATATGTCTGGAATTGAACCATCAAGGGCCTTTAGAATGAAGATACCAAAAGGAAAGTTTAGGGTATTAGGTATTAAGGGTATTAATATATATATTTAATACTTCTTGAGTTACAGGCATGTAATCTTGAAGCAAAATACACAAGTTGAGTACTTTCTGCCATTTTTGAACTGTCACTGCATTTTTACACACCTGTAAATTGGCTCCAAATATCATGAAAATTGTCAAAAGAAGAAAAAAAGAAGATTGTTTATGTTTTATTGTAACTTTCATCAAAGATTCCTGTCAAAAATGTATCCGAGTTTCCACAAAAAGCACATCTGTTCAACACTGATCATAACAAGAAATGTGTCTGGGGCATCAAATCAACTAATTATTATGATTTCTGAAGGATTGTGTGACTGGAGTAATGATGCTGAAATCATGCTTTTCCATCACAGGAATAAATTATATAAAATGTATTAAAATAGAAAACAACTATTTTAAATTCTAATGTTATTTCACAATATTACTTCTATATACGTACAGCCTTTGTGAGCATAAGAGGCTCTATAGAGGCTTGAACAGATGTCAAAATTTCACAGCGAAGACTATCCAGCAGGAGCGATGCCATGCGTTCTCCACAGATACAATGTTGTAAGATGAAAGCCATTTCTTGGGGGATAAATGAAACATGTGGTCCCATCTGAATTATGTAAGAGGACAAAAAAAAAGAATTTTAGGAAGGCAATAGTGGGGCATCTTTTTGATGTGAAGCCTTATAGAGCATATATCCTGTAAACAGCCAGGCGCACGCAATTTGTGGCTGTACAGAGGCAGCTAACCACAGCGCTTCAACCGCAGAAACAATGGGCGCTCGGCTAATTCAGAGTGACTGTTCTGTTGCTGCGTTTAATACACTCACTGCACTGCCCAAAGAAAGTTTTAAAGATCTCCTGAGAATGGAAGTCACACTTTCCTCAAGTAAATGAGCAGTGAAGTGGAAGAAGACACTGGGGTTCTTAAAGTATCGCTTTGAAAACTGTATAGGTGAACTTTAATTTCCTCAGTGTTGCCAGTGTAACTGTGAGAAATGGCTACGCCTGAGCAATTGCCTTTAGGTCTTCCTTAATTGCTAACAAATCTTTTTATTTCTGCAGTGATTCATCCTCTAAGGTCGTCGTTTGTGCCGTTGTAACATCTCCCACCTTGCTAAATTTAGTTTGACTTGTCTGGTTTTTGCAGAAAAGAAGAAAACTTTGAAAGAGCGAGAGTGTCTATCTATGAGAGCATGAAGGAACACGGAGTACGTTTCTTAGAGTGGATTATGCAGTCTGTACTAGAAACTCAAGTGCTTGCGTAATAAGCCTGGAGACCCAGGCTGATGTTTCAAGAGAAGGGGAAAAAAAACATTGAATGCAACAGTGCAATTTATATTCATGTCGAAATTGGCTTGGTGTTGCTGAGAAACTTGTGCAAATAATGTGCATTTGATTGAAGCATATTAAATAATTTAATATTACATCGAAATCTCCAGAGAAATACCAGATATTTGAATACTCTATAAAAAGGGTATCATTTCAAAACTGGAGGGCACATTTATAATAATTTGAATTCTGTTTGACAGATTAGACTTTTAATAGAAATGGTTATTTTGTATCTGTTTTTCGTCTGCTGATACTTTCAGATACTTGCTGATACAAGTAATCAGTGTTTTAATAATCAAATAAACTTATTTGAGTGATTGATGCAAATTGTGGGCCAAAAATAGAAATAAAACTTTTAAATTTTACTTTTTAAAACTTAATCTTTTAATAAGGTTTTTAAACACAAGTTGCTTTTATTTTATTTTATTAAATTTTCTTTTAGATTTTTGTTTTATTTGTTTATTTATTTATTATTTTGTTTAATTTTTTTTTTTTCAATTGTTTTGTTTTGTTTTGGTGCATTGCATGTTTTTCTCCTGGACGTGACCCTATCAGGAAGTATATACAATTTTTAGGTCACATTTAGCATAATTTTTAGAAACAAATACTGTTATACTATAGAATTTGGCCTCATTTCAAAAGTCGTTAGTGTCACGATAAATGCGACAAAATTGGTCAAAATGATCAATTTTTGTTTTATGTCAAAACTTATTAGTATATTCGGTAAAAATCATGTCCCATGAAGATATTTTGTAAATTTCCTACCGTAAATATATCAAATTTATTTTTGTAGGTAATATGCATTTCTAAAGACTTTATTTGGACAAATTTAAAGGCGATTTTTTTTTTTCAATATGTATTTTTTGCACCCTCAGATTCCAGATTTTCAAATAGTTGTATCTCGGCCAAATATTATCATATATGACCATACATCAATGGAAAGTTAAAAAGCCAAGTCCTGCAAATGAATTTGCTGCACAAATAGTTCGGTTGCAATCTCTATATTTATGGAAGGATTTCAGTGGAGTTCTCTTATTTGTCGCAGAAATCTTTATTTCTGTGGATTACATTGAATTTCCGTCTTGGCTTATTGAAAACATAAGTTTTCCCAGTAGTCTTTTTCTTTTTGTTAGTGTTTGTTCTTGTACAACATATTCAACAATGACCCACTTCCAGACTTTGATGTCAGAATCTCGGTTCAACAAAGGCAGAGAATGTGAATATTTAATATCCCTCATATTATCATCAGGCTTGTGCAATCGCAAGCTTTCTGCTGGATTGAACAATTTCATTACAAAAACGGTCTTTTTTTTGACATCGTATTGCATTGGGGGTTGCCAGATAGTTGCTATGGGGTCACTAAGGTCTTCTGAGTTGTTGTTAGGAGTTGCTTTTGTGTTGTGGATGGTTGCTAGGTGGTTACTTACTTGAGCAAGTCAGAAGAGCCCATACTTTTACATACTTGGATGTAAGTCTTGTAATTTCTTTCAAGGAGGAAATATTTCTGTCACCCTTTATGACTTAATATGCTTTTAACTTCTACTTGCATTTGGATGAAAAGATATTGAGACATTTAGGTAATATATAAATCAGAATAGTAACATTCAGATTAAGGTTGGTTCATATTTTAATGTCTAATAAAATCAGTGCCCATAGGGTATCAGTATAACACCTGCTGTTGTTATGTAAGATTTAAGGGCTTCAACAGGAGTTTGAGCAGCTTAAAATCTGTCATAATCTCTATTAATGCTCTCTTCCCCCTCATTAAACATGTTCCATGCTGATACAGAAATAATGTGATTGACAGCTGCAAGTTCTGTTTAATGCATTAATATTTCTGTCACTTAAGCCCCGTTTCCATTAAATTACCCGGCACAATTTGTCCCAGGAATTCTTTTCCTAAGAACTTCCCCGTTGACTGCACACGACTTTCCAGCTGGATTTCGTCCTCCACATACAAGCTTAATAAAGCCAGAACCTTGTTGACGGTCCATCAGTCGTAGTTTTTGAACTCCATTGTTGATTCGAATAGCAAACAACTCTTAGTGCTCACACCGCAAAAGGTTTTTAGAAATGGTGGTTGAAATAAAATGCTGCGTGAAATCAACCAATCAGCATGTTTAGCGTCCAAGTGCCACCCCCGTAAGTTCCTAAACTTTGAAAAAGTACTGCCTCACCAGCAGGGACTTTCTGAGGGCAAATTTCTACCTGGAATCTTATTTCAAGCTCTTTGACTAGTTTTACTGTTGAAGCATTTTTGAAATTTAAAGTTATTAACTTATTCATAAACATATTTTAATCTAAAGTACTGGACTGGCATAAAGGCGTACAAAGAGCGTTCCATACAAAAAAGCTGTCGCTCATCTTAGTTCATCTCAAGAAGTTTCATTATAATCAATGAAGCTGTCTACACAGCACAACAAATCTCTTTTTTCCCCATTCTGTCATGTCTACACTTCCTTTGTTATTAAGAGAAAATTTGTGAGCCAGCACTTAACAAAACTCTGATGTTTTGGGTGATTGGTGCATTCTAACTAACTTAAACACCTCTGATTGGTCATTGCGTTCAAGAGATCAACAGATACATCTGTGATTGATTCATTGTTCAATGCTCCAAAAACCTGTTGTAAAACCTTTTGATGCTCTCCAGAGCGCACACACACACACACACACACACACTGGTGCGTTTGTCAAATCAGCTTTGCTAATATTATTACAGTATCAACTAAGGGGCCGTTCACATATCGCGTTTTTTGTGCACACATATTCATTATTTCCTATGTAGGAGCATGGCAAGCGCGCGCAAAATGGAAGTGACGCGGTCGCGACGCACATGCGGTGCGGCACGCTCGTTTTTTCCAGGCTGCGGCGAGATGAAAACATCTCAACTTTTCAGAATGCCGCAAGCGCACTGCAGGTCATGTGACAATAACCATCCAATCAACCCTTTCCCTTACCCTAAAGGTAGCCCAATTACTCAGAGTCGTTGTGCAGGAGAGGTGGTTTCACAGCAGAAGCTCTGTTTGGTGATACTTGGGCCAATTTTTCTTAAAAGATTATCAAACTGGTCCTTGTCAACTCTAAAATAGACTTTGAATCTCTCATTGTCCAGACGGAGCTCTTGGATAAGTTTGTGAAATTCTCCGTGGTGCACCCAAAAACTGCGGGAGTTTGTTTTTCTTCTCCATAAATAAGTCTTATTCTAGCTCTACTGCAAGGGCTTTTCGGTGATGGAAATCCATTGAAACTACAGCGTAGTCGTGGAGAAAGCTGTTCATGGTTGCATAGCAACTACAGACGCTACAGAAACGCAAGCTCCCAAAAGCTTTCAAAAGAAGGAGGAAGCGACGCGGCCGCGCTTTCCACACGTTTTTAGGCGTGATATGTGAAAGGATGCTCTTGCTTTTTTGTTTGAGGGGTCTAGCCACCCCAGAACCAGGCCTGCCCCATGCAGCCCTCACTCACTTTTTGTACTCACTTTTTTCATGTCGTTTTTTCATGAAATGTTACGCCCGTTCCATCACTGCGAGTTTCAACACACTATTAACACAACTCAACCAGGATTCATCCCTTTTATTTCACAGATGCCTTTGGCAGGAATTATTTAAATGAGGAATATTGTGAAGTGTTTGAAAACTGACTACAATAGAGGCATTTCAGGGAGTTCAGAAACAGTGCTTACTGATGTAGAGAACTACCTTTGGAACGACCTTGTGCTTTGAAACTTTGCAGACCTTTTTCATGCTCAAACAGCAACATTACATTCTAAAGAAATTTGAAGATGTGAGCTTAATAAGATCTCTTTAAAGAACCAATTGTCAGTCACTGTGACGAGCAGGGCGGGCGAGAGCCGTGAGGGAACGGCGCGAGGCCGGTGACGCGAGAGTTAACGAGCTTCAGGTGCTCGGCGCACCGGTCTCGAATCCCCACGGAGGAGCTCCGGAAGCATAAAGGAGGAGCGACGACAGTGAAGGACGAGAGAGGACCAGGCCTGGATTTTATGTTGTGTTTTATTTGGTTTGTGTGGGCGGCAGTCGCCGTGAGGAACTGCCGCCCTTATACTTTCGTTTCATTGTTTGTTTATTTGATTATTAAATATGTTGAATGTTCGCCGGTTCCCGCCTCCTTCTTCCCATATTTACGAACTTTGTTACAGTCACGTTTCCCCTTAATCCATCAAATCATCAGGGCACCACAGCGGGTGCACGTTTAGACACTTCTTTCCATATCCGGCGGCTCTTGGCCATGACTTGTGTCTTAGGCCCAGTCCCAGTCCATTCTTTGATAATGTCTGCCCAGTTTTTCCTTCGTCTCCTTCTCCTCCTTACCCTAGAGAATGGTTTTGGCCAGCTCGGAGGATCTGGCGCCACTGCAGTTTCCTTCTTTTGACAGCTGCCAGGAGTTCTACATAAGGCCCAGCATGCTGTCTATTGGTGTAGCACACTTCCTCATTGGTCACATGCTCTTTGTAGTTGATGCCTAGAATCTTTCGAAAGCATTGCATTACTTCTTAATTTCTTCTTTCTGGCCATAATTCCTGGTTTGGATCCCTTATCGGATATCATAGTGCTACATAACTGCCACACTGATTGCAGGCTCTGGTTCTGGATGGTTTAAATGGATATCATTAAAGGGTAAAAATGTTCAAGGATTTTGTGTTTTGTGGCAATAATTTGTGTTTAAATGAAGATTATTTCAGCGTGTTCATGCGTAAGGGAAACTTTTATTGCTTAGTTTCTATGCAAGTATTGTACTGGACTCTTTGAATTTGCTTTTCGCTGTAATATCCTTGCAGTCACCCCTCTTGATGAAACTTTATTTCTTGCCCACCATTTTAATCAGCTAATTTACACACAGTGTGTGCTTTTCAATAACCAACGCAACCCAAAATGTCACTTTTAGTTTCCTGTTTTCTTTCCATGTAAGTTGGCCATAAATTTCCTTTTGTTTACTCTGGATGTTCTCAAACCACAAGCAATTAGGTCATTCTGAGGAACGGTTACCTGGGTGCTGTTGATGAATGCTTCGATAATTCTTCAATACTGTTGACATGGAGAGGGCTCTGGTGAGCAGTTTCACATTTACTGTGACAATTGCATGTTGTAAATGAGAGTGAGTCCATTAGCTGATAAGTTCAGCCCAGATTTATGGCATCTTAATGTCTCCCTATGGGACAATAAAAACAGGTGATCTAGCCATGACAATGAAGCTTGATTTTTTTTTTTTGACCCCTTTACCAATGTGAACAGCAATATCCTTTAGCAGCCTGCTTTAGTTTATCAATATTTATTGACATTACCATGACACATTTCAATGTGGAGAACTACGTTTTCAGAACGAGTGTTAAGCATGAACATGGTTGGTAGAAGGAGACGCCAATGGATGGTTGGTTAATTCCTAAATAAAATTGCAATATTATGCTTTCTATTATCCTGGAGTTCTGTGTCCTGAACTCTTTGCTCAGGTGAGTGAGTGAGTGTGAGACTTCAGACTGTTCTCTCTTCATCTAGGTCAGTACATCTAGACAGGCCTGCCTGTCTGTCCCCATCACTTGTGTCGTCTGTAGCTCTCGGTCTTCATCTTTCGCCTTTACTGCAGTATCTCCAAAAGAACTATCAGGGACAAAGTCACTAAAAATGTTTACTCAAGGCTACTCTTATGCACTCTGCAAAATAAGCAGAATGCAATATGTATTGATTTTGTGTGGTATTCCAGCAAAGATGGATGTCATTGTGCTCATATAGAGACAATAAAAGAAGCATACATGGACAATGCGTTTGGGGAAGAAAATCTGGACCTCAGGGGAAAAATAAACAGATAAATGTATAAAATTAGTTCAAATAAATTATGCGCAAATTTAAGACATACTAAAGTCGTTTAAAAGTTTGAGGTCCCGTTTTTGAAAGTCTCTTATTCTCTCTAAGGTTGCATTTATTTGATAAAAAAACAGTAAAAGCTGCAATATTGTGAAATATTATTACAATTTAAAATCATTGTTTTCTATCAGAATATATTAGAAAAGTTAATTTATTCCTTTGATAGAAAGCTGAATTTCCAACACCATTACTCCTGTCTTGAGTCACACAATCCTTCAGAGAATATGCTGATTTGGTCCTCATGAAATATGTAGCCTGATTTTTTATTATTATTATTATCATCAATGTTGAAAACAGCTGTGCTGCTTAATATTCTTGAGTAAACTGTAATGTATAAATTGTTGAAAAGAACAGCCTTTACTTGACCAAATGAAATGAAATAAAGATTTATTGCAGTTGGAATTCTTTAAATCAAATGCATTTTTCCTTTGCTTTATTCTAGGTTGAAGAAAAAATCCCAGTCAGTGGACATTCCTGATGAGGGTTATGCTGGTTCATTCGTCAAAGACCTGCTGGCTTCGCCCATCATACAGAATATGACCAGAACAGCCATTTTTGAAGAAAAGGAGATCAATACCAGCAACATCCAGAAGGCTCGCAGTCCTCGACGTGGAGAGCTCAAGCGAGGTTATACCTTAGGTACGTGATGCCTTCTTCAGTAACGCTTCTGTCCAGATTTATTGCATTATAATCTGTTCTTTAGGAACAGATGTGAGTTTCTTTTGGCTTTCTGAGCAAGACAGCTTATCTTGGGTTATTATTTAGTTTTTAATGATTTCCATTATCATATTTTTTCCTATTTAATTTTATTTTTAGTATTGTAATCCCAGTATGTATTTGTTTTAATTTAAGTACTTAATGATTTTAGGGTGTAGTATTACTTACTGAATGTGTTATGGTGCATTAGAAAACACATTTTCGAAAACGCATCTAATGCAAATCGAACACATTAACAATAACATTATCTTACAATGGAAAGGAATATTCCAGTGAGACTTGTTAGTTATGCTTAATCCAGTGTTGGCACAGGAACTGACTGGCCAGCCCTGCGGTAAGAGGAAAATAGATACCTTTGAGACTGTAATCAGAGGAGAAAAGAGGATCTCATCCCTCTGTGGACACACACACACACACACACACTGAGTAATTACTCCTGAGTTGCAAGATGCTCCAGCCTCTAAACTGGACAGAGAACCCTTACAGCAACAATAATGAGCACACTTTAACCCTCTGACTGTTACGTACATCTTGATGAATCTGGTTATTTCAAAGGGTTATACTCAGGCTTTTAGTACTTTTGAAAAATATACCCTACCGTTCAAAAGTTTGGAGTCGGTAAGTTTTTCTTTTTAATGTTTTTGAAAGAAGTTCCTTATGTTCATCAAGGCCACATTTATTTGATCAAAAATACAGTAAAAGCAGTAATATTGTTAGAATTTTGACAGCTACACAACTGACACTTCAAAAAGTTCATAAAGAGATCGTAAAACTTATCCTTATGAATTGAATGGTTTAGTCCAAATTTTCTGATGAGACTTGATTGCTTTATATGGTGAACTGATTGAATTTAGGCTTTTATTCACGTATAAACACTGATCAGCGAATATAAACAGAAGCTCAACTGAACCTGCTTGATGCGCGAGAACAAATCTCTTCATCATAAAAAGCGATGATTCATATGGTTTAGTTTTATGATCTCTTTATGAACTTTTTGAGGCGTCAAAGTGTAAGTTCTGTAGCTGTCAATGGAGGGACAGAAGTCTCCCAGATTTCATCAAAAAAACATCTTCATTTGTGTTCCGAAGATGAACGAAAGTCTTACAGGTTTGGGACGACGTGAGGGTGAGTCACAGAATTTTCATTTTTGGGTGAACTAACCCTTTAATAGTCATTCTACCATTTACTTTGTTCTCAAGTTTTCATAGCAAAATATAGACTCACTTACTGTTTGCCATCTATGAAAAATGTTATATTTTAACATTTGGCAAGTATCATCCTCACTTGCAGTTTTGCTTTGCTTCATCGCTATCAATTTCATTAGGGCATAATGAGGAGACATTTTCAAAAATTAAAAATCCATTTGAGCTTTTCATGGGGATTGATCTAAAGAAAAATATAATACATTGCTATATTCCAAGATGGTGGAAAGTCTAGTTTGGGTTGCAAATTGAAACCACCTTATCCTTATTCCCTGCGTCATATGAACTTCACAAGACTTTCAAACAGTTTGAAAGTTGCTTTTGAAAGGTAGTGCACCATAAATAATGCATTAAAATGGCAATATTGAACTTTGAATATCCACTAGTCTTGCTCTTTCAAGTTCTTTTCAAGCCACTTCTGATCTTTTGAGTATGACTACAAATAGCCATGATGCATTAAACTTCCTAATGGCCATTTTAGGAGAACTGGCTGTTGTGGTGCTGAAAAATGTGCTCGTACCCTCAGGCGAGCATGAAAATGTGCATTTGTGTGTCGTTTCATTCCCAGACAGCTACACTATAAGCTCAGTTAACCTTGTGAGCTTGCAGTAATTACTTTAGCAAGATTTTTCCCAAAGGACAGATACTGGAAGTATTTTGTGACATCCCAGCGTCGCTTCCGTTACGGCTAATGTTTCTCATTGTTACCTGCAGGGCAGGGTCGACGGCAGCCTGAGGCTTCAGCTCAGTCTCCTGTGACTGATGAGGCGGTTGTGCTGTTAGTTCTCCAGCAGTTGGGTGTCTCTCCCAATTAACTATCTGTGGAGAAGATCTTTTAATCAAAGCCCTTTGATCAGATCTCTGCCGGACTAGTGAACTAGATGCTGTAAGTCAGACTAATTAGACTGTTAATTATGGCGATTTGTTCGCTGTCTTATGCAGCATCACATTAGAGTTCATAAAAATGCCTTTTAGAAATGTTTCAGCAGAAAGTGTGGCTTAGATACAGACTTTTCCTTGAGGCTTTACAAATTTGTACATGTTCCTAAATGTTGCATCTTCTAATGGATCTAGCTGTTCTATAAGCATGAGTGAAGCTTTTTGTCCATTTTCAGAAACATCAAGGGTTAAAAGAAAAAGCACAATGCCAGTGCGGCATTCTTTGCTTTTAAAGGCTTTTATAGCTTGTGTGTGTATTGGAGATTGAACCTCACAGCTCAGAATTAGCTCTTGTATGTAGCTCCCTCACAAACACACATACACACTCACAAAAAGTAATCTTCTCAAGTGAAGTGGAGTGGAGGCAGAGCTCCTGTAGAAAAACACTAAAATAGAGTGGATGGAAAATGGGAGTGTTACTTCCCCATACACAATCTTCAGTGTATGCCATATAAAATGTTATTTATTTGTTTTCTTTCTGCATGACATTGTGAAAACTTATGGACTTGGCCATATTTATATACAGCATGCATACCGTAGATATATACTCAGTAAATACACTCACTGGCCACTTTATAAGGCACACAATGCTTGTACCGTTTCGAACCCTCTTTTGCTTTCAGAACTGCCTTAAAGGGGACGTATTATGCCCCTTTTTACAAGATGTAAAATAAGTCTCAGGTGTCCCCAGAATGTGTCTGTGAAGTCTCAAAGTATCCCACAGATAATTTGTTATACTATGTTGTAAATGCCCATTTGGAAGGAAAAACATGCTTTCGTGCATGTATCTTTAAATGCAAATGAGCTTCTGATCTCCATTCGGTGTTGCCAGACGTACGATAATTATCGTATTTGTACGATAATTTTGACCTCTGTACGATGTACGATCTATAAAGAAAAAAATCCCATAATGTACGATAATTTCATTTTTTGACACTTCAAATGATGGTCTTTATAATCATAGGGCTTCTGTACTATCTATCTATTAACCAAGCTGTGGATCCTACGTCTACCGTCATGATTGTGTGGAGAATGTGTTTCATCTTCTCGGCCAATCATAGTGGAGAATGACTCTCTCTGACAAGCAGTGTTGCCAAGTCTATGATTTTCCAGTGAAATTGAGATACTTTAATACTGTTGCCTCAGGTTGTTACAGAATAATCGACCTCTCAACACGAGAATAAATGGAAGTAATGGACTTACCCACGCTGCAGTACCTACTGAGCCCGGAGGCTCGTCCCCACCTGCACTACTGGGCCTGGAGGTGCAGCGGCGAACGCTCCGCCTCCGCCTGGCAGCCCGGGGTGCGCTCCGAAGCCGAAGCGGACTTCGACGACCTCGGGGACCCGGTGGTGAAGCGAGCGGAGCGGTCCATCACAGAGCCAGGAGTGGTCCACAACATCTTGAAGCAGTGGGCTGCGGATCCTTTCCCCACCCATATACCCGCCTGTAAAACCTCGTCTGCCCCGTTCTAGTTCGGAAATCTGCCTGTCTCCCCGATCTCGTCTCCTCCGCTGATCCCAGTCAGCCCTCAGGATCCGTGGCCACCGCTGCCAACGACCAGCTCCTCGGCTCTGTCCCCGTCGCTCACCCCGTGCTGCTCCTCACCAACACCTCTGGCTGCCCGTTCACCAGCAAGACTCGAGGCGGAGTCCCCGGCTTCCCTTCAGGCCCCCAGACCCACGTCACCACCTAGACCCTTCAGCCCGTCACCTGCACCTCGACCCACAGCTCCCTCATCACCTCCTCGGCCCGTCAGCCCGGAAGCTCCGCTGGGCTCCCTCGATCCTCCAGTTCGGCCTCCGGGGGTCGACGCTCGGCTTCCGCCACGGACTTCCGGGTTGGCGGCTACACCTCCACCCGTCACCCCTACACCGTCAGCAAGCTCCTCCCTCCCTTCAACCTCTCTGTCGTCCTCACTCGCCACACCGTCACTCCGGTCATCCAGACCAGCGTCGGCTCCTCGGTCACGCGTGCCAGCGGCTCGGCGCCAAACTTCCGGGTCGGCGGCGGCGCCGAGGTCCGTCGGCCGAGAAGCTCCCCCGGTTCCTCCACCAACTGCCATGGTTCCGCCACCTTCGATCGGTCCCAGCACGTCATCCAACCCCACAGTCTGGACTCCTCCCTGGCCCCTCCCTCTGTCAGCGTCACCATGGCGGTGGCCATCATCCCCTGAACACTGCCCGTCTCCAGCTCCACGCCCTCCTCCTAAGCCTCCGCCCTCTTCTTCTTACGGCGCGAGGACGCGCCTTTCCGAGGGGGGCGCAATGTAACATGTTCAGTCTTGTCTTGTTTCGTTCAGTTGTGTCTTGTTTAGTTTAGTCTTGGTAATCTGTCATGGTCTGCACCTGTTTCCACGTAATTAGTTATTGTCATCACCTGTTTAACCATCGTCATCAGTGTATTTAAGTTCCTCCCCTTGTATTAGCCTTTGTCGATTATTGTTTGTGTTACGCTCCCTGTTTCATGTCTGATCCTGTCTTTTGTTAATAAACCTGCCTATATGGATGTATCCCTCGTCTCCTGTCATCCGAGCGATACACTAGTCAAGTCACCTTTATTTATATAGCGCTTTTTACAATGCAGATTGTGTCAAATTAGCTTTACAGTGATAGAGGGAACATAATTTTGGCTGTGCAGCAGCTTTAGAAGAAAATAGTATGATTGTCCAGCTTAAGTAAGTTCAGTATTGATTCATTTTGTTGTAAATAATTAATTATTAATTTAGTTCATTTATCTATACGCAGCTCTGGAGAAAAGAGTGATGTTATCATCTAGCTCAGTTGAGTTCGCATACAATGGTGTCAATGCAGACTGATCCAAAACATATCAAAAACTTCTGTACGATCATTTTCTTCCAAATTCGATCATTTTGAGCTTCTGGTATGTTACTTGGACATTTCCAATCTGGCAACACCGTCTCCATCCCACTTTCCAGAAGAGGGCTGCGCCTTTACAGCTCTTGCCTCAGATACTCTGCCAAAAACTAAAACATCTGTTTGGTTTTGATTATCATCTCTTTCGCAGTCACGCTCACACGACATTGCAGTTATTCATCCTTAAAACAGTTTATTATCTGCATGTGTTTTAAAGCCATAATAGTCTAAACTTTATAGGGTACTTCACACAGAAAGCTGGATGTCAGATGTAATGTCTTGGGAATATTAAACTAAGTTCTTTTTCACGTGTTGTTGCTCTTAAACTGTCAAATACACACAAGGTTATGTCAAAAACACACAAAGAGATCACATAAACACAGTCGGTTATGTCTGTGAATGTAAACAGCAAGTAAAGAAATCACATGTGTTTATTAGATCTGTGTATTAAACTATATATGCTGATAATACGAATCAAACAACAGAATACATTTCTTACTTGAATGCTTCTGTTAAATATGACCTCACATTGCTCAGAAAATGAAAACGACTTGTTCTCTGAGACTGTTGAGGTTTTCGTGGGTATTTAAAAAAAAGGAATGGGTGGATTTTTATCATTATAGGGTGGGTGTGTAGTGTACACCAGTGAATTTTGCATAATAGGTCCCCTTTAATTCTTCATGGCATAGATTCAACAAGGTGCTGGAAACATTCCTCAGAGTTGCTGCAGATTTGTCAGCTGCACATCCATGATGCGAATCTCCCGTTCCACCACGTCCCAAAGGTGCTCCGTTGGATTGAGATCTGGTGACTGTGGAGGCCATTTGAGTTCAGTGAACTCATTGTCATGTTCAAAAAAAACAGTTTGAGATGATTTGAGCTTTGTTGGCTGGAAGTAGCCATCAGAAGATGGTACATGGTCAATAAAAATACTCAGGCTTTGGCATTTAAACAATGCACAATTGGTACTAAGGGGCCCAAAGTTTGCCAAGAAAATATCCTCCACACCATTACACCACCACCATGCTTTTATGTTGTTTACGCCAAATTCTGCCCCTACCATCAGAACATTGCAGCAGAAATCGAGACTCATCAGACCAGGCAACTTTTTTCCCAATCTTCTGTTGTCCATTTTTGGTGAGCCAGGATGAGTTGTTGTTTCCTGTTCTCAGCTGACAAGAGTGGGACCGGTGTGGTCTTCTTCTGCTATAGTCCATCTGCTTCAAGGTTCAACGATGTTCAGAGATGCTCTTCTGCAGACCTTGGTTGTAATGAGTGGTTATTTGAGTTACTGCTGTCTTTCTATAATCTCAAACTAGTCTGGCCATTCTCCTCTGACCCCTGGCACAAACAAGGCATTTTCATCCACAGAACTGCCGCTACCTGGATATTTTCTCTTTTTTTGGACCACTCTCTGTAAATCCTAGAGATAGTTGTGTGAGAAAATCTCAGAAGATCAGCAGTTTCTGAAATACTCAGACCAGCTCATCTGGAACCAACAACCATGCCACGTTCAAACTCATTTGAATCACTTTTCTGCCCCATTCTGATGCTCAGTTTGAACTTCAGTAGATCGTCTCGACCATGTCTACATGCCTGAATGCATAGAGTTGCTGCTATGTGATTGGCTAATTAGATATTTGAGTTTATTTCATACAGTTTCATTTATTCAAATGTAATACAGTAAGTGACATTAATATAAAATGTGATTTTGGTTTTCTTTGAGGTTTTATTGAGGTTAGGACACTAATGGGTTAACTATTTTCAGACACTACTAAGATAAGCCAGCAGAGGGTGTATTAAACTTGCAGTAAGTCCCCTATACCTAACATATTAATTAATGTAAACAATGCTGGTTAATTAATGTTTTAAACTAAATTTGTTTTTTTCCATTCTGTAATAAATAATCCAATTGTTTTAATGTGTACATTAATATTACATAAATATAAAAATAAATCATATAAAATAAAGAAAAACAACAAAGCTTCATGGACATGACTGCCTGTTGTTGACTTGCCTTGTGATAGAGGTGAATGTGACCTACTTTTCCCTTGACCAGGCATCATGCCAGCTGTCAAAAGTTTGTTTAGTCAAGATTCAAGAGTCTAAAATTCCTGGCTGAAGCAGAGTAACACAAATGTAAGAGCTTGTCTTCTCATATTGGAGTGCATTTTTTATTTTCTTAATTGATTTTCGCAGATGTAGCTGCAAGCATGTTTAAGACAGGTGGAACTGTTTAAATGATGCATTTTAAATGCTATTTTGCTGCTCAGCCAGATTGCATGGCATATTTCACCGATTTATTGCAGAAGCAGAGTGAGACCGCTATGTGCAAGGATAATTTGACTCGATATATGAAGCTTTTTCAATCACAAATCTAACCTTGTTTCTCATTTGTAGATTCACTAAAAGTGATTTATCCTGATTCCTGGGTGGCTGTTTTATTGCCGTAATAGATGTCCTACTTTAGAATATGCCAATGATTTGAGCAAATAAATTGAGGATCTGCTTAAATGCGTGAAACATGGAATGATTTGTTATACTTTTAAGTACATTTCAAATCTTGGTAACATTTTTGAAGCATGTTTTAATATTTCTGATTACTCTCTGGGTGATTACATAGTTTAATTTATGTTTTATTTATTTTAATTTTAAACAGTCTTATAATAAATCCAGATACCTTTCAGCAATAATCAATCTCCACTCTTAAAGCTGTGGAGCCGCTCAAGAATTCGAGTAACTCGTGCAATCCTGCAGCCGGGGAGTGAAGGGAGTGACAGACACTTTGATTGACAGCAGTTAATAAATCCATGTAATGACTCCAGAGTCCTGCTCCGCTTCCCTGTAATGTGACAGGTGATAGGAGGAGACAGCAGACTGCTGAGTTGGTGTTTCTCACAGCTGACCTCAACACTTTTCAACCCTCCCCGCTTTTGTTTCCATGCAGCGAATCTGCAAGAAAACAGATGCTGCAGTCCAGAGTTCATATACAGACGTAAATCTGTTTATTAAAAATGTTTATTTTTACTGCACCTTCTTAAAATGTAAACAGCCATATTCTTCCTCTATATGAACATTTGTCACCCTGGCAAGCAATGCATACTGGTAAAATGCAAGCCATCAATTCCCTTATTTTAGTGATACCAGTTACTTTTCTACAGTAATAGTTCAGTAAATAAAGACCAGCATGTAATTCCAAGCAATATGCTGTTTTGGATGTGGATGGTGAATCAATTTTGGACAATTTATTTCTTTAATAGGTCATTTAAAAGCCACAATAATGTTCTGACGTAATGATCATTGACAGTTTTGGAAAGGCCTTTTTTCAGCTTAGAATTCATGTGGAAGTTCATGAATGTTTGTGTCAATATGGTGCACTGAACTGAGCAAGTAAAATCCTTTCTTTCCAATATCTGGTCCCTTTAAGGCTTGGCTTAAACTGCTGGCCCTTGCAGTTTCATTATAATGGGACATTTATGTGACAAAAGGGACAGCATAGAGTAAATTGGCCTGCATAAGTCGTGTTGTTAAAGCACATGCTGGATCCTCAGCACCTCCCAGCCTCTAGCTCAGGTACTTTGACAGAGGAGTCCCTGGGGTCTCATTTGGGTTGAAGTGTGCAGCTGGCATTTCAAACAGTCCTGGTACGCTGTCTTTACATCAGGCTTACACTGAGTAAGAATGACTTTAATTGGCACTCCAGCTTCCTTTAATCTTTGAATAATGAAGAACCATTTGAGGCTGGCCAGTTGGAAGGTATATCAACCCTTGCGTAGTCTTTTGATGAGAATAAGTTAGTTTTGCACACTCAACCTAGTTTAGAGATGTTCTGTCTAATGCTGTGAATATGTACTATTGATAGCAGGGATGATTTACTTTTGATGAACCTGTCCTTTGCAGCTTGCCTATTTTCTTTAGAAAAATGAGTTTAATTTTTAGGTTCCCTCAAGGCAGGGCTGCGCGTTAACTTTTTTTGCACATAGCACTGGTGCTGCAGAGGTTGAAAACTTTGTAGCACAGGCCACAAACCTTGACAAGAAATATTTTCAGACAAACATTTTCTTAATTTGCCAAAAATGGCAGACTGCAGAAATGCCTCTTGATTAACATTAAGTCAGTTTTGTTTACATAGCCCAAAATCACTAATCACAATCCAAACAACATCCATCCATTTCACTTGAAAATACCTCTTCATTTTCCTATAAATCATTAGTAAGTTAGTCAAAAAAAATTATTATAGTTATTGTGATAAAAATCTGTGATGGTAATATCTTTTTTTGTTGTTTTTGTGAGAAATCTTATTCATTCACAGAGAGAGAGAGAAAACCTATTTAAAAAATATATATATAATTATTTTGACTGTGAGCATTAGTGTGTACACACATTTATAATGTATTTTTCATTCATACTTGCAGCCAGAGGGCGCCCTTGTGCAGAATGTCCACAAGTCATAGAAGTCATAAACCTTATGAAGTTCCAGAAAAGTTCCATCTGTGGCTAGTAGAATGAGAGACGTTTTGACTCATGAAACATAAGGCATTAAACATTTGATTGCAACAATATCAGCTATTTTCATAAGAATAAAAGAATCATAGCTTTTATCACTGAAATATAATACTACAAACTAATAGCAATTCCGCCTCATTCTATGGTAAGAAGCCACATCAGATCACAAAAGGCAGTTATTTCAAACACTTGACAATGCTATGAAGTGAGTTCGGAGTTAAAACATTAAATGATAATTTAAATGATCTCTTTTGTTGGATATCAGGTTTGTAAATGCATCTCATTACAAATTTGGAAAGATATTTTACATGCAGTGTCTTTGTCCAAGGTACCATGATTGTCTTTTAGGACATTGATGTATCTCAAAAAACATGTCCGCCATTGACCAATGAAGTTTGAGCAACTAGCCAATGTTAATAGAGGCCGATCGTACCACATGGTAGAACTATCTGAGCAACTTTGCCTTTAGGACCGCCACTGGCCATTGAATCATTCATTAAATATCGGAGATTATTTTAAAAACTAACTTTGGCGAACTAGTCCTAGGTTTTCGGCTCAACCTCGATAACTGAGCTTTAAAAACCATGTATTTCTTATGGTAAATTGCCTGTATTGGCTGTAAATGGTGTTCTCCATCTATGATCGAGATGGTTACCGCCTTGCTAAATAAAACAAATAAAACCTTTTTACACATTTGCTTAAAGGCCTTAAAGCACTTGAACCCTGATAATTTCTGCTCGCTGCTATATTTAAAACTTTGCGGTTTCATAATCGCACTAAGCCAAATCACAATTTCAGTTTAATTTTGGTTAATCGTGCAGATCAACCTCACACACAAAAAAAGTGCACAAAAAACACTCACACAAACAAGCGGCTCTGTCTCACATGCAAAACCGTGTCGCACGTGTTCTACTGAGGTCAATTTGTTCAGCGCACGCATCGATTTTATATATACAGCCCTGCCGCAAGGTCAGTATGAATTGAATTTTTCATCTCCCAAATAATGGCTATCAAGAACGCTCAGTTCTGCTGAATCCCACCTGTTGTATCCCACCAGCTTGTAATTTTCGAGGTGAGTCTGATTAGTTTGTCTGGGGTGAATTGAAACTAAACTCTACAGGAAGCCTGTGCTAAAACGGACACATACCATTCTCACAGAAGACCCTTCACCCCCGTCGGCGAGCGTCTGTGAAGGCATCTGCTCGTGGGTATCAGTCAGGGAGCCATTTCCGCCACTGGTGGGACTCTGCTTCTAAAAATAACCTGTCATGGCCGAAGGTGCCAAGATAATAAGAGGCTCGGAGCAGTAAATTATTGTCCTGAACGGATAGCTTGGGGAATGTCTTTACTGATTTGCTGTCAGCTGTCTTTCAGACCAGTATTTGTGGGCTGCTTGTGTCAACTGTAAATTCAGGTTTTGGTATACACCACTGTTCAAAAGTTTCATCAAGGATTCATTAAATTAATCATAAGTGAATTTTACATAATTTGTTACAAAAATTTCTATTTCAAAGGAATGCAGAATGCAAAAAAAAATTCAATGAAAGTATTAAGCTGCACAGCTTTTTCAACATTGATAATAATAAGAAATGTGTCTTGAGTATCAAATCAGCATATTAGAATAATTTCTGAAGGATCATGTGACACTGAAGACTGAAGTAATGCTTTAATTTGCTTATATTGCTCATATGTAATGCTTATATTTAATCGTATTTTTGACCAAATAAATGCAGCCTTTGTGAGCAAGAGAATTCTTTTAAAAACATAAACCAACCCCAAACTTTTACATGTAAGTGGATTATTTTTACAACAGAATCTGTAATTCATAAATAATACAGAGAAGTAGCGGTTAAAAATAAACCCAAATACATTTTTTATATTGTGCAGGGTGTTTATTATTTTATCACTAAGGAATTAGTTGCAATGACATTTTGGTAGAATTGGTGTAGTCACAAAATATTTTAATCATCAATATTTATTAATTGAACAGACAAGGGGAAATTTGATGAATGACATGCATTCTAGTTTTGCAGAAATCAAAGCAACAATGTTTATTTCATAACTAATGAGCTTTGCTTTGTTATAGATACAACTGTGGCCGCTTTCGGTCATTTGGGATTTTTAGAAAATATTTTTTTAAAACACACTTTTCACACTCATTGACTAATTTAATTATTTACGGAAGAGAGAAGCATTGCGCACAGAGTGGAAAGGACTTGAATGAAGCTTGTTTGGCTGTAAATAAAAAATATTGGAGAATATAGCGCAGAAAGATGACAGTAAATGACCCTGAGAGCTTGTGAAATGAACCACTCCGTTGTTTTGACCCGCTGCTTGCTTTAAACTGTAGAAACGGTAAAATCCAGACCCGAGATCCACCATTTGAATAGTGCTGGTTTAAAACTTTTTTCATGTTTTTATGATGAATTTTTATAGTTAAAACAAAAAATTATGCAAGGAATGTTTTATTTTATTGAATTGTTTTACTTTTACATTATTTTAAATTTACATAATTTATTATTTCACATTTACATTATACATAAAAAGTATTGAGAAACCACAACACTGCATGTGACAGAACAAAAAACTTCAAAACAGAACGATTAAAACTGTAAAAAAAATAAGAATCAATAAGTCATAACAACATGTTTTTCCATTACTTTAAATCAAAATAATGACTTGCACAGCCAGTTTGATTATATTTAAAAAATTTAAGGCAGCAACTTAAGCTTTTAAGTTGAATTAGGGAAGAATAAAAACAGAAAACCATTGAGAACGAAGATGATCACAATATAATTTCTTTTTATACTCATTAAGTGCAGATTTTAGTCATCCAGACATAATTCACCCAAATGCAAGAGTAGTTTATTTTATTAGGCAGGTCCAAATATCAGAATCAAATCTGCTGTGTTATAAACTCAGACATTCAAATATGGTATAATCTGCATAGTGCATTGATCCCCATAACTATGCTCATAAAAATGACATTTATAACCGATTCATAAAACATCTCAACCATTTAATGGCATTTTCTTGTCTCCAGGACACTTAGACTCACAGGTCGAGTCTGATGTCCCTGTAGACCAGGTTGGAGAAGTGTATCCAAGCACACAGTGATAGCCGAGAGCCACTCCCCTGTGTGAGGGCAGGCGGACTAACAAGCCGACTGGCCTGCAAGCTTCCTCTCTCTCTCTCTCTCTCTCTCTCTGTTGCTCCGCGGCTGATGCTAACGGACGGACGAACAAACGCAAGGGGTGGGGGGGAAACAGACCGTGCGGAGCGCAGAGGAGATGAGAAGAGAGAGGAGGAACATGACTAGCGTAACCCGCGCTCTCCCTCGTTTACTTTCAGACACCGGGCAGAAAAAGAGTGCGCTGGAGAGGAAAGATGTTCGGAGGATATCCTTCCAGAGGCCCAAAGGCACCATGGAGTATGTGGTGAGTAGTAGGTGTTGTCTGTCTGATCCAGGTGGCTCTGTTTACATAATGCACCGGTGTGTGTGTGTGTGTGTGTGTGCGCTTGACTAAGGATGAGTGTGTGTACACACAGCCGCACGTATGTAATTATGTTTGGGATGGAAATGTGAGCTCGAACATCAGGTATGATTCATTCACTCTGTAGAGCTGTGAGTATGTGCTGCAGGAAAGACTTTAATTGCTGTTTTCCATGGTACAGTAGTTTACCTGCTGTCTTTTTGAAGCAAGGTGTTCTGAAAGGAAAATATGTACCGCACATAATAAAATGGTATTGTGGGACATCCTATTGTGTGAGCATTTCAAGTCTTTTCAGAAACATGCCTTTCTCCTGCCTTTATCGTTTTAAGCAATTTGAGAAAGAGAAAGAGAGAGAGAAAGCGAGAGAAAGCCGTTTCATATGCTCTTGAGATGACCTCAAATCAGGTGGTGACTTTCTCCATGGTAACAGTGGCATTGCCGAGGATGCTGGGAGACGATGTGGCAGCTTCTGTCAGCCTGCTACCTTTTAGCCAAACCTTTAAGTGCATGAAATAGAGCTTTATTTAGAAAGTCTGTGTGTATACATGGGTTTTGTTTTATTGTTATTATTTTTTTTTCATTTATTTTACTTAAATTTTACTGTATACTTTATTATTATTATTTAAAAAAAAATGTTTATTTTATGTATATATATATATATATATATATATATATATATATATATATATATATATATATATATATATATAATTTATATCATAGTATTGTTCTGATTAAACCACTATTGAAATTAGATAATATCAGGACCAGTGTAATTTTAGTATTAATTATTTATATTGTTTATTTTTTAATGTTTTGTATTAGCTTTTATTTTTATATTTTCAGTTTTATTTTTTAATAATTCTGTAAGGTGCTTTGAGTTTTTGGAATATTTAGGTTTTTATTTTATTTTTATATTAATATTTGAATTTAGTTTTCATTTAGATTTTATTTATTTCCCGTTTGTAATTTTAGTGCTTCAACTTAACCTGTTCAAATTTCAGTTATTGTCAAGGGAACATTTGTAAGTTTTATTTAGTTTTTAACTTTTTCATCTTATATTTACATTTTATTTCAGCTTTAATTAACTATTTTTTGTAATAGTTTAAATTCCAGTTAATGATTATAATCCTGATCAGAACATTTTACTGCACATTAAAAGGTTCTGATGTTCTGATGTTAAATTCGAGCTTTCATGCGACTAGTATAAATTTTTATAATATACTGTATGATATCCGTATCAAAAACTAGATTTTTGCATTTTTCAGAGAGAAAGAATATGAGTGGTACCCTTGCAAAACTAGCTTCTATGATGCCTAAGGAGTTGTGTGTGTTTGACAAGGTGTTTCCATGAAGTTGCTAAGGCAATCAGGGTGGTTGCTAGGTGGTTTCTATTCTTTATGAATTTCTCCCAGGCTTTGGTCCAGTCTATGGTACTGTTTTGTTCATTTTTATCATCCATCAGGAGAAAATCTGATAACTTGGGAATTAATAGCTCTCCTCTCCTCAAAATGATAGTCTCTCTCGTGTCTTCAGCACAAATGGTGCAGTACAAGTTACATGCCAAATTTTAATACTTGGGATTGGGTTATCGATTTCAACCTTTTATATATTCCCTGGTCACTGAAAAAGTTGGTATGAAACTGCATTAAAAAGAATTTACAGAAGTTTTTTTGTAGCTGTTGTTGTTTTGTAACCAAGCCCCCACCTTTCTCTTTCTTATTGTCGGTGTTGTGAAACCGTACACTTTCCCTCTGTAATTGCACACCCTAATATCAACACTAACCAATCATAGTGATTTGTGGCCCTGTGACCACAGAGATTGATGGGCTTAATCAATCAATGCTCTTAGAGCTACACAGTGACCGTACTTCATTTCTACGGTTGTGATGAGATCCGTGTACCTCAAATGAGTTTTCATTCCTTAGCAGATATTGGAGGTGGTGTTTGTGACGTGGACAGAAGATTTGATGAAAAACTATTTCTTGTTGAAAAAGATATCTTTTGAAATTGGATAATTTATTATATCCAAACTATATGAAACTTATACACACACACACACACGCATAAACAAGCATATACATGAACAGAAGATGAAATATATATATGCAAATGTGTGTGAAACTCATTAGTAAACTCAGGGTCCCTCTGAAGGATAAATTGAATGCAGACAGAGAGATGGTCCTCAATTATTTATGTCCGGCTGTTGGGCTGTAAGCGATACCCAATGAGAATCAATGATTTGGATCAGGTGACTGAGTGATCTGGTGATCTGAGATCCTGGCACCTGGGGATTTATCAAAATATACAAATGTGACATCTTGCAACCAGAGGATGAATTCCTCACTGTCACCATTGCAGTAAACGCAATCATGCATCATGCAATCTGAATGTGCTTAATTATAATTTGTGTCTCGAGAAAATGACTGAATTCACTAAATGCTTTTTTTTATGGTATGTAATTTCTATAGGTGTTCTGTTTCTCTAATCTTTCATCAAATCATTTGTCCAACGTCTTTTGTGGCATAAAGATGCTTTTGTTTTTATTAAGCGAGATATTTTTCAACGCTTTTCAGATTCTGTGGTCATCACAAACGCTCAATGCGTCCCTCTGTGCGCTCTTTTGTGTGTTTAACCTGACATTTACAAATTCTTGAATGCTATTTGCAAAACATACAATCGTCTCTGTATGGCACTGAAGGACGGATATTGTATTTTGAGAGAAGGTTAGCGCTGCGAACAAACAATCTGCTTATAAATACGATTGAAAGATATTGATTTAAAACCTGGAGAGTTAGAGCTTATATAAAAGCTGTTTTGTTATGTATCTTAGTCATATGTTTTTGGACATAACCATTAGGTTTTAATAGGCTTAATCACATTTAAACTGGTTGGTAGCTGTGGGTTTATTCATTTGGACTTTTACAGTTATATTTTTGTGTATTTTACATATGCTGCATACTGGATGAATGTAGCAATCACGAAAATAAAATAATGCTGTGTTTTCTGTTTAATATTGCACTTTTTTTCAGAAAGATAGACAAAGGGAAATGTAATTTTAGATGATGCATTGTGTTACAGGTGGATGTCTCATAAAATACACTGGTTGGTTTTCACAGGGGCTTTGATTTGCTGTTTCAACAATTTCAAATGCTTAGTCAGCCGTGTTACTTGGAAGCTGATGTCTTCATTTTAGAACTTTTTTTTAGCTTATAAATGATATCTAACTTTTGTTTTTGTGTGCCTCAACTCTAGGTGGAGTCGCGGGACACACTCAACAGCATTGCGTTGAAGTTTGACACGACTCCTAACGAGCTCGTCCAGCTCAACAAACTCTTCTCTCGCGCTGTGGTCCCTGGCAAGG
Source organism: Opsariichthys bidens (assembly GCA_037194245.1). Classification (NCBI taxonomy): domain Eukaryota; kingdom Metazoa; phylum Chordata; class Actinopteri; order Cypriniformes; family Xenocyprididae; genus Opsariichthys; species Opsariichthys bidens. The sequence continues at coordinate 6,308,156 of CM074306.1, forward strand.
TACTGTATTGTGTTGTAATTTTTTAGAGCAGATGGTCTCCATGTCCAGTTTAACTCTCTTTCAGTTAGGGGTGGGAGATATGACCAAATTGTTATTTCACAATATGAGAAATTTTATTCCATGATAACGATATAGATCACGATATAGTTATTTTGTGTTGTCTCATTTCTGTTATTAAATATAAAAAAATATGCAAACAACAAACAATAGAACAAATACAAAATAACAGAAATTTGCATTCAATTTAAAGTTTTTCAGATACAATAGACTTATTTAAAGGGATAGTTCACTTAAAAATGAAAATTATCCCATGATTTACTCACCCTCAAGCCATGACTATCTTCTCTCAGACAAACACAATCAAATAAGAGTTATATTAAAAAATTTCCTGGCTCTTCCAAGCTTTATAATGGTAGTGAAGGGCATTCATTTTTAAGCCCAAAAATCATAAAAGTAATCCACATGACTCCAGGGGGTTAATTGAAGCCTTCTGAAGCGAAAAAATATCCATATTTACAACTTTATAAAGTATAATAACCAGCTTACGATAAAAATCCGTACCCAAGTCGACTTGGGGCAGCAGCGTAAGCTCTGACGCGACAAATAAAGCTAGAAAATTTTATTCCATCAAGAGCAGTAAGTTATTTTCCCTTTTGTTTGATTCATATTAATGACATAGAGCAGCAGATAGGTTTATTAGGCTGCTGTCACTTTAAGACCAAACGCACCGATCCATTATACTGATACACATCCACTTTACTTTTACTTGAGATATAACCGGCTATGTTTACATGAATACTCCACACGATGGGCATTTTGACATAATTGTATGTATATTCAACCATTCAAGTGCAATAAGACGTGAAAGAGAACTGAATTTGCAATTGCATGCTGAGAGGCGTGGCTTTCTGTTTGCACTAAGTTCCTTTTCAGGATATATTGGGCTTATAACTCTTTTTAACATCAAGCACATCCTGCTGTTTATAATCTCATTCATGCATTTCATCACTCTGTCTGAATAAGCAAAAGTGCTATATGTTAACATACCACGATATACACAATATAGCAACATCTCTAACGTTAGACATTTTATACGGTGGTAATATGGTCATACCGCCAGACCTATTTCCAGTCAATTGCTTTTTCCAGTATCTGGTGTAGTAAGGTGAAAAATGTGCCACTTCTAAAATTTCAAATGCCTTCTTAAGTAGCAAATTCATCTTGGAGCCTCCACAGTTTCACAGTAATGAGCAGAGATATTGTGATCCTCAGGGTAAGAACTGGAACCATTTAAAACTGGGAAAATGTCCAAGATAAAAGAACTGTGGCTTTTATAGAAGAATATACATTCTATTTGTTCAGTAAATAACTTGAATGCAGAGTTCTGAATAGTAATTCTCTGCTTTCTTTTGTCATTTGGTTTTGTTAGAGATCAAACTAGCTGTCTGCTTGTTTTCATTCACTGATTTCATTCAAGTGCAGTAAGACTTGAAAGAGAACTGAACCCTTTTAATTTTAAATACCTTTTAAATACCATTGCATGTGAGATGATATAAATCAGTGTGTGTCTTGATCTTTAGGTTCTGTATGTCCCCGACCCAGAATACATCTCCAGCGCAGACAGCTCTCCTTCCCTCAGTCCCATCAGCCCCCTCTCCCCCACCTCTTCAGAGGCTGATCTGGAGAAGGCCACCACAGTAAGTGGCACCTCAATCTTCATCCACAGCTTTCAGAGGGATCGTATAGTGAAAGGACAGGCTTATACTTGTCCTTTATCATTGTGCACATATATATCATTAAATGATTTTGCTCACCAAGGTCTGATCAGTTTCACACAACTTGTTATTCAAGCAAGAAGAATTGCTTTTTATATTGTTCACTGCACATGCTTTTTAACCTTTGAGCATCAATTGTTTTATATGCTTTTCTGTTGTGAAGTCCAAAAATCGTTTAGCTCATTATGGTGCATAAGCATATTTTTCCATCATTTGGAACAGGGAGGGGGGAATTCAATAATGCATGTAATAAGTTGGGTTTCATTAAGGGCCATTCAGTACAATATGAAGACTTATTCAGCTCAAAACCCAGTAAGTTATTAAGTGAAACGGCTTGAATCATGATTTCACACTAATGCAATCTATGTCTACATTTATGCAATAGGCCGTATAAAGTGAAATAGACCATGTAAAGTGAAATAGAAGTGCCATGGACTATCAGTTTGCATAGCTTGCATTTTTATATAGATTCAATTATTTTCCATTCAGTTCAACCAGCTTTTTAATTTGTAGTTGCTGAGCTTGTCCAATGAAATAGGGCAAGAAATCCAAATCAGTGGCCAAACTCTTTACATACTTCTCGAATCACAGCCATGCTGATATAGAGTGATACGAAAGAGCACTACAAGTTGCTTCACTGAAGTTTATTGTAATATGTAGAGTAGATTATTGTGAGAGAGATCAACTAAGCGAGTGGAACAAGTAATAGATTAATAAGATCAAAGAAATACCCAAAATGAATTATACCTCATGTTTAAACACTATCTGCATAAGGCCAGTGGCAAATTCCTGAAGGACTGGCTGAGATGAAGCTGTTCTCGGCGGGTACACGAGCACTGAACGGTGGCTGATGGCCTGGAGCTCACATCTCTGAAACCGTCTAAACACATGTTCAAATAGGCTCTATGTTCACAAATAAATTGCATATTTGAGATCTAAACAACTACATTCTCACCTAAAACAAATGTATATGTGTATGTGTGTGTGTATATATATATATATATATATATATATATATATGTATGTATATATTAATATGTTATTAGTGTATTAGTGTATAATTCACAAGTCAAGCATTATATATAAATAAGTTCTTAAAAACTTCTTTTGTATTCCATAAAATATATCATGCATGTTTCAAACATCATGATGTTGAGTAAATTGGTACATTTTCATTGATGGCTCAGATAGTTTTGTGTCCACAAGGGGGTGGCAATGAATTTCCCTTTTGGATACAGCTGTTATTCCTCTATGAAGCCAGAGATTCCAGTAATTGTTGTATTCAGACAAACTGCATTCCTCCCAGCTATATTTGTCCCTAGCTGGTGATACTGGATGACAAATAAGAAGGAAGATATCTTGGAAAGATCACCATGACTGCTATCAAGCTCTCGTCTGTCCTTTAAGGGTCTAATTTATGTCCTGGACTACCATTTTGAGGTTGCCAAATGGATTGTGTCACCTCTGTTGGATTAGTGTGTGCCTCTGTGTGTAGTTCCGGCTCCATATGGTCATAGATTTACTGGTCCTGCTGCCCAATGCCAGTGTTTCAGGGTTACACGGGTGCATTTCCTTATGAGTCATCAATGGATAAAGAAAGCACATGCGCACGCTTATACTAACTTCGAATGTATTCAGGTATTAACATGCATCTCATGAATACGGATGTGCACACATATCCATGTAATTTTAATAGCCTAGAGAATTGACTATCTTAAAGTACCATCACGTTACATGAAAACACGCTTTGTCACGTGAACATTCATGCAATATTCATGTTACTTAGTGCTGGCTTTTGCATTTCAGCATACTGATTATACATGCACAGTTGAGTGCATCTAAACTGTGCAGTCAGTTACAGCAGCCATATATTTATATACTTGTCTACAGTCTGTACACGTGTTGGGAAAAACATGCTATGCAGTTAAAGGGTTAGTTCACCCAAAAATGAAAATTCTGTCATTAATTACTCATGTTGTCCCAAACCTGTAAGACCTTCGATCATCTTCATAACACAAATTAAGATTCTTTTTATATGAAATCTGAGAGGCTTCCGTCCCTCTTTTGAGGTCCAGAAGGGTAGTAAAGACATTCTTAAAATAGTCCACGTGACTACAATGGTTCAGCTTTAATGTTAAGAAGCGACGAGAATACTTTTTGTGTGCAAAAACGATACAAAAATAACAAATTGATTCAACAATTTCTTCTCTTTCGTGTCTGACACCTACAATGTTTATGTATGGAAAGTAGTGTAGCGCTTACGTGTTCTATGACAGAACGACGACTCATTATTTATCACACACATGCGTAGTGCTGCTCACGTGTACAGCGTCAGCCAATTCTGATCAGGCGTTCGGACGTAAACACAGAAGCGCTGCACTGAGTTTAAGCACATTTTGGATTTACCATTTTTGCTACATTCATGTATGTTTGCCTCAAACATACTGCTTGTGGCCCATCAGTTGCAGTTTTACATATAAGCATCTTTTGCTGGTTATGTTTACTGTTAAGGGCTAATTTTATTTTTCTATGTGTGCGCCACTTACTTGGGTTGTAAACAGCAGTAAATAACCTGGTTTTCTTTTATTAGTGTTAAATGAGGAAGGGATGTTTGTTTGTCAAGTATAAGAGGTAGCAGTGTGTTCATGTTTGACAGAGCTCTTTGTGTGAGAAGTTGAAATATAGTGAGCCAGGAGAAAACCATGTGTTCCGTATTTGCGATTTTAGCTCAAATCCAAGCGTATCAGCTTGTTTACATTTCAGCTCAGGATTCTGCTGCAATGCATGTGAAATTTTGTAAAGCTAAAACAAGTAACTTTTTATAATCATTAGATTTGTATTGGTGTGTCAGCACAAACTTTCAGTGAGCAGTCACTTTCCTTTTTCTTGTCCTATAATGAGCTCACACACGTACAAACACTCAAAGATGCTGACAGTCACTCAACCGGTGCAGAATCATGTTAGGAAACCTGCCTCAGTCTCCTTGGTTTCCGCCTGTCAGCCTTCTTACAGCAGAGAGCCCTCAAGGGATCTACCTTATGCCTTAATGGGTTGTTATTTCCAAGTCTCCTTGTTATGATGACAATGTGTGTGTGTGTGTGTTTGTATGTGGGTGTGGGTGTTAGAGCTCAGGGTTGAGCCACATTCATTGTGATGTGGCGAGGGCTACCACTGATTGAGCTGTTTGTCACACCAACTTCATCCCACCAGGACTCAGATGATGTCCACCGGAGACACAGTACCCACGGCCTGGGTCATGGGCCTCCTCGTCCAGCCAGAGTGGTGTCATCCACCTCCGAGGAGGAAGAGGCACTTACGGAAAAGTTCCTTAAGATGAACTGCAAATACATCACGGATGGCAAGGTGCGTTTGAGGGAGAGAGATTTCTATGTGTAACGTTTCTGCTAGTCAGGTGCACAGATTGATACTAGTTACTGCATTTGCCAAAATTGGCCACATTTGATATTTTAAAAGAGTTTTTGTTAGAGGTACTTGGTAGAAATACATATGTTACTGGCAATGTGTGAAAAGCAGGTATTGTATAGAATGCCTAGGGAATATATAGAATGCGTGAAGTTTGTTGGCAAAGTATGAAATGTCTGTTTTTTTGTCATCATGTTGCATACTTTTTCTTGCCATTCTATACATTACCTAGGTATTATACAGAATGACAAGCCTGCTGGCCCTTTGGCATTGTATAGAATGTCTAGGAAATGTGTGAAATATAAACCATTTCATACTTTGCCTACAAACTTCAGGCATTCTATATATTCCCTTGGCATTCTATACAATGCCGGATTTCACACATTGATGGTAACATATACAATACCAGTTAAACGCTTGGAGTCTGTAAGATTGATTTATTCAAAATTTAAGGACTTAATTGTCAATTGATATGAAATTTATATTCAGCAAGGATGCCTTAAATTAATCAAAAGAGAAACTTTTACTTGGTTTAAAAAGATTTCTATTTCAAATAAATGCCATTCATATTCATCAAAGAATCCTGATCAAAAATGTTTCACTGTTTCCATAAAAATATTAAGCAGCCCAACTGTTTTCAACATTGATAAAAAAGAAGAAATGTATAATTAAATAAACATTTTAAAAACTTTAAACTTTTGAACGGTAGAGTGTATGTTCAGGAAATAAATAAATAAACATTAATTACGTATAAATTAATTAATTAATATATGTATTTAAGTATGTTATTTATGTATTATATATACAGTACTGTGCAAAAGTTTTAGGCAGGTGTGAAAAAATGCTGTAAAGTAAGAATGCTTTCAAAAATAGACATGTTAATAGTTTATATTTATCAATTAACAAAATGCAAAGTGAGTGAACAGAAGAAAAATCTACATCAAATCAATATTTGGTGTGACCACCCTTTGCCTTCAAAACAGCATCAATTCTTCTAGGTACACTTGCACACAGTTTTTGAAGGAACTCGGCAGGTAGGTTGGCCCAAACATCTTGGAGAACTAACCACAGTTCCTCTGTGGATTTAGGCAGCCTCAGTTGCTTCTCTCTCTTCATGTAATCCCAGACAGACTCGATGATGTTGAGATCAGGGCTCTGTGGGGGCCATACCATCACTTCCAGGACTCCTTGTTCTTCTTTACACTGAAGATAGTTCTTAATGACTTTCGCTGTATGTTTGGGGTCGTTGTCATGCTGCAGAATAAATTTGGGGCCAATCAGATGCCTCCCTGATGGTATTGCATGATGGATAAGTATCTGCCTGTACTTCTCAGCATTGAGGATTCCATTAATTCTGACCAAATCCCCAACTCCATTTGCAGAAATGCAGCCCCAAACTTGCAAGGAACCTCCACCATGCTTCACTGTTGCCTGCAGACACTCATTCGTGTACCGCTCTCCAGCCCTTCGGCGAACAAACTGCCTTCTGCTACAGCCAAATATTTCAAATTTTGACTCATCAGTCCAGAGCACCTGCTGCCATTTTTCTGCACCCCAGTTCCTGTGTTTTCGTGCATAGTTGAGTCGCTTGGCCTTGTTTCCACGTCGGAGGTATGGCTTTTTGGCCGCAAGTCTTCCATGAAGGCCACTTCTGACCAGACTTCTCCGGACAGTAGATGGGTGTACCAGGGTCCCACTGTTTTCTGCCAATTGTGAGCTAATGGCACTGCTCGACATCTTCCGATTGCGAAGGGAAGTAAGCATGATGTGTCTTTCATCTGCTGCAGTAAGTTTCCTTGGCCGACCACTGCGTCTACGGTCCTCAACGTTGCCTGTTTCTTTGTGCTTCTTCAAAAGAGCTTGGACAGCACATCTGGAAACCCCTGTCTGCCTTGAAATTTCTGCCTGGGAGAGACCTTGCTGATGCAGTATAACTACCTTGTGTCTTGTTGCTGTGCTCAGTCTTGCCATGGTGTATGACTTTTGACAGTAAACTGTCTTCAGCAACCTCACCTTGTTAGCTGAGTTTGGCTGTTCCTCACCCAGTTTTATTCCTCCTACACAGCTGTTTCTGTTTCAGTTAATGATTGTGTTTCAACCTACATATTGAATTGATGATCATTAGCACCTGTTTGGTATAATTGTTTAATCATACACCTAACTATATGCCTACAAAATCCCTGACTTTGTGCAAGTGTACCTTGAAGAATTGATGCTGTTTTGAAGGTAAAGGGTGGTCACACCAAATATGGATTTGATTTAGATTTTTCTTCTGTTCACTCACTTTGCATTTTGTTAATTGATAAATATAATCTATTACCAAGTTTCTTTTTGAAAGCATTCTTACTTTACAGCATTTTTTCACACCTGCCTAAAACTTTTGCACAGTACTGTATATATATATATATATATATATATATATTTCCCCCCTGAACATTTGGTGTAAGTGTGTGGATAGATAGATAGTATAGTGCAAATTTAATAAATATACATAATCCACTTTTATTATATCTGTGAAATATATGATATTTGTTACTTTTGGATGGACAGAATTTATCATCATGAAGTCTACACGCATTTCCACAAATTTTCTGAGCAATCACTCATATGGGCTACTTTTTCCATGGCGATCAATTATTGTGGTATCACTGATTTCAGATTTACCCCTAAACAGTACATGAAAAACAAAACCAAAACATTGGTTGCATTTCATGGCCATGCAAAAGAGTAGTGCATGGTCTACTGATTTTTCATTGCCATCTTTTACTTCTGATTTATCTTTTAGGGTATAGTAAGCGGTGTTCTGCTGGTAACCCCAAACAACGTCATGTTTGACCCTCACAAGTCGGACCAGCTGGTGCAGGAGCGAGGATGTGAGGAGTACGGGATCATGTGCCCTCTGGAGGAGGTGCAGTCTGCAGCCATGTGCAGGGAGATCACCGACATCAGGGTCCGAGAGCTTGTGCCACCGTAAGTTTTTAAGTACTTAACAAGCGACGCTTACTTGCACATCATTTTTGCTTCAGATATGATGATTGTTTCTATATTGTCAACCCAGAGATCTAGAGCTAGATCCCTCAGTACCTGAGGTAAGCCATCTGAAGAGGACGCCACGTCTCAATACAGGCGATGCGGCACACCGAATCCGTGAGACCGGCAACGACAGCGCCAGTACGGCCCCTCGTAGCACAGAAGCTTCTCTGTCCGAAGACGTTTTTACTGAGTCAGAACTTTCTCCAGTCCGTGATGATGCCCTTGCAACATCTTCTGACGAGCTGCAGCAGATAAAGTCCTCTGGTGCGTCTTCTGAATCAGTGCAAACCATCAACCAGGCCGCCACAACCACTGAAGAACCTTCAATGGCTGACAAAAAGGATGTAAAAGAAGCTGTAGAAAATGCAGGAACTGAGGGAAGAGGACTGAGGGATAGTGGCATTGAGAAAAGTCTGAATACCTCAGATTTATCCAATGAGGTGCTGTCTGAGAATGTTCTGGAGAATGCAATGAGGGACCAACCTGCAGGTGAGGCCAAATCACGCACCACATCTGAGTCGCTTTGCTCGGACACTGTGGCTGTTGAGGATTTGGCAAAAGCCCTTGAGTCACAGAAGAGTACGGAAGCTCAGACCGTGCAGTCGGCCAGTGATATGAAGGAAGGAGAACAAAGGATGTCCAGTGACTTCCCACCAGCCTATGAGCTTGGAGCAGATGATGGACAGAGTACAGAGGAAGGTAACCTACTGTTAGGATGTGTTAAATTCAACATGAAATCAACTTTGACACCATTAACTTTCTTAAGGCATCATACCTGATTCAGCAGTTCATTTTAAAATCATTCTTTATATTCTGTCATCAAATATGGTCCATGTATAGTGAAATATGTACTTTTAAAAAATATATTTATTTTTATGTTTTTATATAAACACACACACGACACACAGAAAGACGTGTGAATGTACATTTTTTTTTTTATTTTTTTTATTTCGTGATTAAAGACAGAAAGTGTGGGATAATTAGTTATTTTTTTAATCATTGACAGTAATATATATATATATATATATATATATATATATATATATATATATATATATATATATATATATATATGAAATTTCTCTCCATATATTATTGGCTCTATATATATATAATCCTTATTAAAGAATGCCAGTGGTGTTTCAGAAAGGATATAAAAGATCCCATCCTACTTTTTCTTTGTTTCACAACTTCGAAAATAAAAAGAATACAAGTAAAATGTGTTGCAATGTTTCATATTGACTTTAAGCTTATTTCTTATTGTAGCGCTCTCTTCCCCAAGGGTATTGCTTATATAAAAGATATCCAATCCTTGATGACAACATTACTTACAAATTTATTGAAGTGTCAGCCTTCATATGATCCTGCTGTATCATCGCTGCAGTCTAATGAGGATGTGACCCTAAAAATAAGCTGAAAGATACATTTTCAGTTAGTCTCGCTAGAGATCCACAGATTTAATTTGCTCCATTTGTTTATTTCTCTCCTGCACACTAATAACATCAGCTCACTCAACATGACAGCTTATTTAGCTTAGGTTGCATCCAGCGTGCATAAATATGCTACAATATAGATTAATACAAATGGAATGCAAGATTCATGTTTTAGTTTTACATGCTGAGATAACTATGAAAAACAGGTGTATGATTTGTGCTGTTTGTTTCCTGTCCCAGTTGTGCCGGGGCCCAAAGGCAATCAGAAGTCCAAGTTGCACAAGTTCCTGTGTCTGCGCGTTGGCAGGGCCATGCGGAAGACCTTTGTTTCCCATGCCAGTGCCTCCATGCTGCAGTACGCCCAAAGAGACAGGAAGCACGAGTACTGGTTCGCTGTTCCTTCTGAGAGGTCAGTGCTATTCCCAGTTTGGCTGCACTCCACTTTAAATGTCACCTTCCTGTACTGCTAAAATGGAATTGTTTACTGATTTACTGCTCCAGACCCAGGTGTAGTTTGTTCTTTAAAACATACTACAAAAAGTGGATGATTGGTGGGCTGTAATAAATCGCATCACCCCGTGTTTTTCAACCGGTTTTAATTTGGAAGAAAAAAATTTATAGACCGGTCAGTGCCCCGCCCATGACTGGTGACAATCTACCCTATTAGCACAGATACCAGCCTGAGCGAGCCACAGCTGTCTGCCATTTCTGTTTCCTTACTGTAGCAGCTGGAGATATACAATGTCTGCACCAAAAAAAATATTACAAATGTTCTGTTATTGGATGTATGTACCAACAAACGTTAGAGTCTCTATAGACTCCCGGCATCTGAGCCACTGAGGACACCTTGGTTGAATTTCATTTATGAAGATAATGTGCCGAAGAAAGTCGGTAAAGTGTTATATATTTGTGCAAATCATTTTACGCTGGACTGATTCACAAACGAAGGTCAGTTCAATCCTGGATTTGCACAAAATATTAAAGGTACAAAATATCCAAAAATAATTTATATTTTTTATTTATATTTTTTATAATATATATAATAATAAAAAAATATAATACGTTCAGCTGTGTACTTACATTATCCTAAATGTTTCCAAGAATTTGTAAATTCAGAGAAAATCACAATTTTAAATACTGCCCCGTCCTCTTGCACATTATTAGACAAGGTAAGCAAATGTAGGCTACATAAGACTAATCAATGTTATAAAGCTCAACACGAAGAATTGTAAGAATATCATCAGTATGATAATCTAATATTGATCTAGCTTAATGTTAAGTCTCATACATTTAGCAACCCCTAGCGGACAAAGAAAACTACATAGTGCACCTTTAACATGACAGTACATGCTAGTCAACTTTACTCCACAACAACTACATAAATTTATCAACGAATTATCCAGAAATGTCCAATTGCATTCTACAAGTTGTAACTTCTTCCTGAGTCTCTCCATCTGTGTCCGACTCCAGTTTGAACAATGTAAGGCTAAACACCGTTACTGACCATTTCTGGAAAGGGGGCTGGGAGCAGCAGCTCATTTGCATTTGAAAGGACACAAAAACGGCACGTTTTTGCTCATATCCAATTAGGGGCAAATTTGACAAGCTGTAATAAATTACACGTTCTGCTGACACCACAGACTTATGTTACATCTATTGAAAAGGGGCATAATAGGTCCCCTTTAAGCACTAATGCACCTGATAAAGAGCAGTGCGATCTGCTGTGAGTGACTGCAATGTAGAAATATTAAAACAAAAACAAAGCAGGAGAGGAGAGAGTGCAAACTGAGTCCACTATAAAAATATTCAACAAAACTTCAACAAAAAGTTTATTTTATAAATAAGTTCTATAATAATAATAATATTCTTTTTTTCTTTGAAGCCCACTTATATTGGTCTATTTTCATGATTTAGTTTTGCAATCATAAATTTTCACCCTGTTGCTTTACTTGTAAATCCTCCTTTATAACCTCTTTTATTGATTGGCTAAGCTGTATACATGTGATGTCACAACATCAATTTCAATTAATGGTCTTGGGGGCCCAGGCAGGGAGTGTTTGCACAGCCTCAACTCTTTTATATCTAAAATATAAGAAAAATATGATTTCCATGACATGACGTGAGGGTTAGCTTGGGCTTATCATTTTTTCATCCTAAGAATTTAACTATATGAATCTGCCAGTTTATCCTATGTCAATCTATGTGATGACACTGGAAATGACTGAGGCTAATTACCTGACCTACTAATCTGAATGTTCAAAAGCAAAGCCTTATGTAATGTATCACAGAATCTGTTACTTCTGTATAATACAGCTATTCATCCACAGTCAGACTGATTAAGAGAGATTTGCATGCTGCATATGTGTTTTCATCTGCAAACTGAATTATGCATGGATCGAGGTTTTTTAAACTTTCCCTAGAGCAATAAATCGGCATAATTACCTAAAACTACATCATCTCTAACAGATGACAGTCTGTAATGTGATTCCGTGTTTATGATCATAAAAGAAAATCGAATATGACATTTGAAAAATTGCTTTGTACTGCATAACGCTTGCTTTCTGTCCAAAGAGTGTGATGTTTGACTTTTTGTTTAGTCTTCTGACATTTCCACTCATTTGACTGTTTATATAACTTCAGTTTTGCATGCTTGATTTTGTGGTTTTAAGTGTTTTTGAGAGTTCTATAGTTCATGCATGGTTTACGACTTACATCTTGACCTATTAAATTCGCACAAACTGAGTCTGCATTTGTGTCAGACCGGCATCCATGGAAAGATGTCTCAGAGATGTGGCTATGGGAAGGGCAGCACAAATAACCATTCTACTGTTGTCTGACCCAGTTTGGTGGCCAGTCCCATGATCCATTTGAGATATGACAATGGTCCATTTTGTCATTTCTGACCCGCAAATGGAACATTAGTCATGTTAGTTGGTGCACACATACTTGCGTACTTCTCATAGGCCGTAAGCTGTGCCACATGTCCCCTAGAGTCGCCTGGATCTCATCCAAATCTCTCCTTGACCAGGTCATCGTGTGTGTATATATATATATGTGCGTGTCTGAGCTTGTGCATGTCTGTAAGTGTGTTTATGGTTGCAGTTCTTTGTAAATGATCTCTCAACATCAGTGCCATTTGCTAGCAGGACTACAGGACAGGGTTTCATCACTGTCAACATGCCGTAATCACCTATAAGTTGCTGTTGACATATACCATTATAAATTGAACAGAGCAATTTAGGAAAGTGGTATATCAGACTACAGACATGCATTGAGGTTTATTATAGATGTCAGTATAGACCTGGACTCTATTTTAAGAATATAAATTGTTTATCCAAAACATTTGTATTATAATGTATACCTTAAGTTATGGTGCTTTACACAAGGTTCCTACACTTTAGACTACAATGAGAAGCAAAACTAGAAAAAATAAATGGACTATAGATGCTCCCCCTCCTAAAGGTTCCCAATTTTGTTTTGAGGTCGCCTACAATAAGTTTACATGCATCCAATGCGGTGTTGTCAAATGTACCGACTTCGATACCAACTGAAATTTTAAAACTGTGACGCTTTGAGCGCTTTTGAGTGGATGCACGCGCTCAACTTATGTCTGTGATTGGCTACAATGATTAACGCACGGGAGTGTTTGAATTTGAAAACGTTTTGGGAGCAGGAGTCTATCAATGGACCTTTCAAACGCTCCTGTGTGTATCTGTGTAAGCCATCGGTGATGAGCGTCATTGATGTCTGTTTACAACATGTTTTTGAAGCATTGATTATTGTAGCCAATCGCAGATTTATATGTGGAGCATGTGAACACATTGGCCAATCAGAGGTGTTTACGAATCTGCTCAACATCACCACATTTCTCAAAGAATGACGGTTTGTTTGAATATTCAGTCTCTCTAAATGAGACTGAATTTGGTCTGATTGGTCAGATAGTCCAGTTTGTTGCAATTGGTCGACCACTTACAGTGTGTGCCAGAAACTAAACGCCTGTTTAACATGTCTGAATTTCAGCCTCCTCAGCGCTCGATACACAGCGAAATGAATGATGGCGTTAGTTTTTCAATATCAATTCCAGTCCTCATCCTTTTGAGGTTCAGGGAAAAACCTGGACATCAGCGAATTTGAAATGATTATTTACAGGCCTGGAAAAGTCATGGAAATAATCAAATAAAAAAATTCGAGTGACTATGAGATTTTGTAGTTATTTTCAGTTTCAAAATGCCACAAATTCTTTGAGTGAAATCCCTTTTTGATCTCAATAAAATGAATCCTCATCTTTTCTTGTAATTGAAAATTTGCTGGAAAAGTTGAGGAAATTCATTGATCAAAAGTATAGAAACCCTGAAGATTTGTTAAATGTGCAGGATAAGACCATAAGCCTGTTGCATGAAGCTAGTTGAACAAACTCTGAGTTTCAGAGTAGGTTTAGAGTTGACAAATCCAGATAAATCCAACCTGGTTTAGATCATGCTCACAACGCTCTGTATAAATGTTCTCTGTCAACTCCAGTTTAATCCAGAGTTTACGATTAACTCTGAAGCACCTGAAAGTGTCACATGCGGCAAACTGCCAATCACACGGAACATGGAGAGCGCCAGTTTCATTCACTTCTCGCAAATCACGTCTCCTCTGAAGTTTAAGAGATTGTTCGGCTTTATTGGATCAGATACATGTATTTTTACTCGGCTGATTGGTCCAGTTGGGTTTGTGATCTCTAACCCAGAATAATAGCCGTGTAGCATAAGTTACCATAGCGATGGTAGCAATTGGGCTAAAAACCAATCCACCTTCTTGAGCCCCAAAAAACAGAGTCTGCACAAACTAATCTCAAATTTACCTGGGTATCAACTGAAACCGGGCAACTAGAAAACATCTGATTTTAAAATAATGGATGTCGTGATTAAAAACCTGGTCCAGTTTGGCCTCGTCTTGTGTTATATCTTAAAAACTGTCATGCACCGAATGAACTATTTTGTGTGCGTTTCCTGTAGGTCGGACCACCTGTATGCGTTCTTTGTCCAGTGGACCCCTGATGTGTACGGGGAAGGGCTGAGCGGAGTGACCCGGGAGCCTGGGTTTGTTGTGGTTAAAAAGAACCAGGATGCTGAAAGTGGAGAGCATGACAAACCAGTGCCTGATATCACGTTCAAGGACTGGGAGGTATGATCAACAACTACCTGTTAGCCAAAAAAAAGTAAACTAGTAGAATTGACAATTAATAGATTATTAATGACTAAAAACTAATTTCAAAGCATATTTTATTCATTTATGCAATATGATATTTAAATGTAATTTTCAATTTTAATGATTTATAATGTAATATGATTGACCTAAACATTAATACCGATTTGAATTCATGCATGTGTTTTTTAACTGAAATGTGTGTATTGTGTGGCTTTGATACATTAGGCTGATGTTTTTGTGTTGTCATGTGATCATGAATATGCTTACGTGATGTTTTTTATGTTCTCTCCTGAACACATGAGCCTGTTATTCACAGCAGCACTGGAGCGTATGTGTGTGTCTGTGTGTGTTTCTTTTTTTCCCCCAGAGTTTATGTCCTCTTCAGCCACTGTTTATGCACATAATAACATTTAAGTATGCATGCTTGTTCCTTTTGCCAGTTATTGTCAATGTCCATTTAATATCTTGTTTTAGTGTCTTATTTTCATAATGACATCTTTTCCTTTCAAAGGATGTGATGAACTGGTATGTAATGTCCTTTCATTGTAATGTGTATTTGGCTTGGCTGTTACTGGCTTGAGTGTTTGTCTGCAGTCTGCAAATGGACACAATCATTTCATCATCCCTCTTAAACCACTTATAGACTCCAGTGAGCAAGACCATCTGACTTTATAGTCAAAGATAATAAGTGAGAACACTCAATGAAAAGATAAAGGCAACACAATAGTTAATTGCCCAATAGTTTAGAATTATTTTTATCAGATCCAGCTATTCATTTTTTGTTGTTGTTGTTGTTTACTGTAGTGGACTTCTTTGATAATATCCCAATTCTTAATATGGTATTATTTATCAAGTCCTGTTATTATTTATCCATCTATTTTTTTTTTCTTGTTGGATCTCAGGAAGATATTTGCTTTTATATAAAAGCTTGTGTTTATTTATATGATCCATGCAGATAGCAAAACCTTATTTTATTTTTCTGGCTCCCAGGAGGATATTTTTTTAGGCTACATAAATTATAAATATCTTCCAGATAGCTATTTAACTTTTTATAAAATATGACTCAAGCCCTGTGCAGCCTTTTATCTGGGCTGGCCAGAGGGGAGGCCACATGAGTTCATGCATTTCTGTTGCCCTGCCATCCTATTGGTCCTTGTGGGATATAAACAGCGCAAAGCCTCTAGTTCACTTCTAAAAGTGACTGTACCTCCGCGAGTCCACGTGGGTACTTAATATTGGATATACACCTGCATATCTTGGGGGTTTCAGCAGAAGTTATGTTTTTCTCCAGAAGAATTAAGGAGGGATGTCAGCTGACGCCCAAATACAGCTTTGGCCTGGTAAAAAAAAACAAAAAAAAAATCGTGCCCTGTGGATGTTTGTGTGTGACTGAGTGACTTGTGCGCGAGAGCACTTGACGTGCACATTGACAGTGTGGTTATGTATTGAGCAGCTGTAGCTTTCTAGGCTTTGCAATTGGTGTAATTTTAACATTACAGTAAAGTCTGCAGTGTCGACACTTTGTGCAGTAACCTAGCATACTTGTACTATGTTGTAGCCTACGTTAATGTTTCATGTCGTGCATACCATATGATTAACGATAAATTAACCACTGCGTTGTTGGTCATTTTTCCACATGAAAAAGTGTCTCCTTTTAAAAGTTTTGTGGTGTTACGGTTATACCAACTAATTGGGTCGCAACGAAATAAAACTGGACGTATAGTTTTCGTTGAGTCGCGGCTTGTTGTTTTGAACGCAAGTCTATTTTACCTTGACACGCTGTGTTAATAACGCAATGTTTTTATCGCGCGAGACGCTGTAAACAAAGACGCGCCGCAAACGCAAATGTCTTCTTTTGTCTTTGTGCTGTTTTTTTTTTTTTTTTTTTTTTTTTGTCAGCCGCGATTTTAAGTCGAAATGCGACCTACTTATTAGTTTCCTCAGAAAAGCCTTTTAAAAAACTGTACTTGGTTACTTTTATGATGAAAGCTGCAAATTCGTGTTAAGAGCATTAGCTTTGTAGCCTATGCGTAGATTGCATATAAAGCATGCTTTCTGTTTGTAGGAGTTAAACCCAGTGGCATTACTAGGATGCCATTCTGAAACAGGCAATTGGATATGTGAGGGTGGGCAAATTAAATCTATAGGAGCAGCAAAGAGTGCAGTGTGTTTTTTTAATTAAACAATTTCAGCTGTAGGCTATGTTTGTGAAATTACATTGGGTATTTGCATATGCATACATTTTATTTTGTGATATCTCTGGAATGGACTGCGGATGTAAGCAAGTGCGACTCTTAAAAGTTTAGTTCACCCAGAAATTTAAACTCTCCCATCATTTACTCTCCCGCAAGCCATCCTCACTTTCTTATTTCAGTCAAACACATTTAGAGTTATATTAACAAATTTCTGGCTCTTCCAAGCTGAATAATGGGAGCGAATAGTTACAGAGATTTTGAAGCCCCAAAAAGTGCATCCATCCATCAGAAAAGTAATCCATACGGCAAAATGGGGTTAATAAAGACCTTCTGAAGCTTAAGTGATGAGTTTTGTGAGGAAAAATCCATATTTATAACTTTATAGACTATAGTCATTAGCTTTCGTTTACGTCCGTTCGCATGTTCACGTGAGAGTTCTGGCGATTCAAACAAATAGGGCTGGGTAACAAACTCAAGCTCTTCCGACATTTCTCTTTAAAAATTCTAATTCGTGACTGGTGTTTTGCTCTATCCTCTGCACTTGTAAATACGTCATGCGTCAGATCAAAGTTCACACTTCCGCCGAAATCGACTCGCATACGGAAGCCAGTCTAGTTTATAAAGTTATAAATATGGATATTTTTCTTTAAAAATGCATCGCTTCGCTTCAAACGGCTTTTATTAAGCCCCTGGAGCCATATGGATTATTTTTATGATTAGTAGATGTGCTTTTTTGGGCTTCAAAATCTCTGTTACTATTCACTGCCATTATAAAGCTTGGAAGAGCCAGAGTAATTGTTCATTTAACTCCAATTGTGTTTAACTGAAAGAAGAAAGCCATGTACACCTAGGATGGCTTGAGGGTGGGTAAATTATGGGATAATTTTCATTTTTGGGTTAGACATGCATGATAATTTCAAAATAGTAAATAAATTACAGAGAAAAAAATGTGCGTGTATATATGTAGACAACCGACCAATAGCCACACCCCTGGTTACACCCATGCCATAGTGTACAATTCTACATTTCAGCTTCGAAAATGCTGTTTTATGTTGCTTTGCGACATGACAGCTGGTCTGTGGACACTGCAGATGTCTTTTCGGGTGACGTGTCATCTGTTTTCGAGACGGTGCTGTTTGATCTCGTCAGGTGAATCCTGTTAGATTAAGCTAATTCACGGCACATGAGACCTGACTGCAGTTCTGATGCAGCTGTCTGTGTAAACACATGGGTCAAGAGGGAATTAAAGTGCTTTCCTCAGACATTAAGTTTTTATATATTGCAGGTTTTAGTTTGGACTTCTCATTTAGGTTGTGCAAAGAGTAAATGTCTTGAACTTACTAACATGTCCCTTCCTCCATTTCCAACTGATTGTTTTAAGCAGAAGAGGAGTGTATCCTGTAACTTCTGTCCCCTCACATACTAATTCTTTGATTTTGGGCTGTTTCTCATACAACACCACTATTCTGTCTGTGCATTAGGTAGTTTCTGTGACTGAGTACTACCGGCGGATAGATGCGCTAAAGAGTGAAGACCTTCGCTCGCTCTGCAAACGTCTTCAGGTGCCACATGCTCAACTCCACACAAACCATCACAAAAGCCACGTTATGTCTGCTGATGAAGGAACATTAACTTCAACATGAACTTGACAATAAGGATACTGTCAGAGTATGATCACGTATGAATCTACCCATATCTGATTTTTCACGAATTGAATGAAAAAGGACTATTCTACTGTTTTATCTAAACAGAATGCATTACTGGCTGTATTACAGCATTTGTTCCCCTTGATCAGCAGATTGCACTGGTCTTATGTGGAGTGTGGAATAATAAAACTGGCCCTGAGTTGAGATACAGCCGTTTTTATATGAGATGACATTTAAAGGCTGATAGAATTTCTGCAGTAGTACTGAAATTGGATATCTGTCGACTGTCATTTGCATCTAGATGACAGGATGGGTTTTAGATCGCTTGCATATGAGGAAGCAATAAATAAAACAAATATATTTTTATAGAAATTAGCCATATGCTGTCCCTCAGAACCCCTTCCGGAAGGGTTTGATCAAGTATCTAAACAAAAAGTTGTTGCATTTGACTGCAGTGCTTGTTCTGACTTCCTCTTCAACAGCGTTCATCACACTATTAAAGTCAACATGAAATTACAATAAAAACTTTTTGCTTTATTAGTACACTTTACTGATACTGTGTCGGATTCGTTTCTACATCATATTGCAATGAATTTTTGTACCCTTTAATTAAAATGTGATGATTTACAATTATTATATTAATTATATTATTTATTTTTTAAATTATAATAATAATTTGCTCCACATTTTTTCCTGATGTCATCAAGGCTGTGCGTTAATGTTAAACGGGGTTAGTTCACCCAAAAATGAAAATCGTCATCCATTATTCACCTTAATATTGTTCTAAATCCATAAGACTTTCGTTTATATTCAGAACACAAATGAAGATATTTTTAATGAAATGTGAGAGATTTCTGTCCCTGCAATAAAAGTCTATTCTCTTCAAAACATCCATAAAGAGATAGTAAAAAAATTCCAAATGAATTAAACGGTTTAATCCAAGTCTTCTGAAGAGTCACGATTGCTTTATGTGATGAACAGATTTCATTTGGGCTTTAACGTTCCTGATCATTTGTATTCCGAAGATTAATGAAAGGCTAATGGGTTTGGAATTGCATGAGTGTGAGTAATTGATTTTTACTTAATATAGAACCCCTAAGGGACGTGGTGGAAAAAAAATATGAGATGGGAGGAAAATTTAGCCTAGTCAATGGTTTTCTGTTGTCTCACAAATGTTTTGCGTTCCTCCAAGCAACTCTGTTCGCTTGCAAAACGTTTTTTTTTTGTGAAAGCAAGGTTTCTCTGCTTTTTGTGAGGGAATGCAAAGTTTCTCGGGTGAATGCAAAACATTTGCAAGAGAACGCAAAAGCATTGACATTTTTGTTTTTTTTTTCCCCCTTCACCATGTCCCTTTAGGGGCTCCGTACCTTTACCTATATAGGCACTTTTGGAAGGTAAATGTTGTATGAAATGCAGACTTTCTAATAGTTTAACCAGCATTAAATAAGTGGTCAAACTTGTATTATCGACATAAAATGGATAGTGAGTGTCATTTCATGTTGATTTTAAAGGAAAAACCATTCCTGATGGTGTGTTGAAGAGGTCTCACTAACCCTCTTCCCTGCTAACATGAAAACGGTGCAAAAATCCAAGAGTGTGAGGCTTTATTGAACACATTGATCTAAATATACTGAAAAACAAATATCAGCTCCAAATCTGGATGGTAAATTGCATGTGGTTCTTGGATATTTGCCTTGGTTTGCATTGCTGTTGGCGAACTGCCTAGTTTTCCTGCTAACCTTCTTGTGCTTAACTACAGCTATACTTTTCATTCCTTAACCTGAGAGATAAGCCCTCCTAAAGTAAGACCCTTTGTAACATTCTCCTGCCAGCCAAACCTCGCTGATCTCCATCCATCCATCCATCCATCCATCTTTCTCTATCTACATCAGTTGAGTTGTACTGATGTAGAAGCACACATTACCAGATTTAAAGCCTGATTCTCTTGGCTGATAAATGTGTGTTGCTGTAAGCCTCACTCCTCACATCCTATAGTGCGACTTTTTCCTTTATTGAGCTGTACTGCTTATGTTGATGTCCTCTGTGATGGGACATGATTCTATTTCAAAATTTTGCAGATGTTCTCTTACTTGAGAGTACTGTTTATATAGCATATTTTAGATGGGTCAGATTATGTTATCTGATATGAATGATGCCAGGTACCTGCAGTACAGTACTAAACAAAGTCGATAGATAGATTTGATCGAGCGAGCGAGACACTGTTATAGCTGTATTGTATTGATTGAGTTTAATCTAAAGTAACCTATTTTAAAGTTTTCCAAAGAAAGCAGACTGTAAATATAGAGGCTTAACCCATACACATAGTTGTGCTCTCAATGTAAGACAATGTATGTGAAATTTTGGGGAAAGCAAATGATGGGACTATGTTTATCAGTCCTTTTTCTTTCTTTTAATCAGATCACAACCAAGGAAGAGGTGAACTCCAAACACGTGGTGAAGAGTGACCCAGAACCTGAATCATTCAGGCCCAGTCTGAATGAGCCCAGTGACCTTCTGCAACCCGATCAGATCGAGAAGGCAAGTTATAGCTTATTTTGTTCCGTATCTTCTATATATGTGGACCTCATCATATTTAACTCTGATGCACTATTGAGTAAGGAACCACTCCTTCGTGTTTTGGCTACCTCTCATGGGACTTCCATGACATTTTCATTGTCTACCTGTGATATTTCAGTTGTATAATTGGCTCTCAGAGGTCCCTATTTTTAGTAAAATTACTTTAAAGTTACTTCCCAAGTGCCCTTTTTGTACTGTTCTGACCTTTTGGGGGCTTTTCTTTAAACAATTCTGACCTTTTACCCCAAACCTCAGCTGGCCAAGCACCTCCCACCCAGGACGATTGGATATCCCTGGACCCTGGCATTCAGCACGTCCAAACACGGCATGAGCATCAAGAGCCTGTATCGTACCATGCAGGGCCAGGACTCCCGGTTCTCATGGTGATCAAGGACAGTGATGGACAGGTATACTTGAGTTTTTGGGTTTTAGCTGAAGTATATGGTTTTACATAATTGTAAATGTAGTGTAGTTAATCAAATATGCAAACAATCTTTTGGCTTATTTTCTGCAGCTGTTTGGAGCTCTTGCTTCACAGCCATTTAAAGTCAGCGACGGCTTCTATGGCACCGGGGAGACTTTCGTTTTCAGCTTCTGTCCAGACTTAGAGGTGGGAATATGTGAATAGATTAGTATACATGTAGATCTTAGATGAAGGTTGTCAATGATTATGAATAGTTTTGTTAATGTAATTAGAGGCTTAAATAGTAATAACATTATAAAACAGTATTTTTATACACACTGATGAGCCAAAACATTATGACCAGTCACAAGTGAAGTGAATCTCCTAACAAGGCCACATATTTGGTTCTGAGTAGATTTGATGGTAAGCAAACAATCCGTTCTCGTAATCAATGGATGCAAGAGAACTGGGCAGAAATGGACTTTGACAAGAGCCGGATTGTTATAGTAAGGTGACAGGGTCAGAATATCTTTGAAACAGCAAGGTTTGTGGGTTGCTCCTGGTCAGCAGTGGTGAGAATTTACCAACGAGGAGGGACAAAACACAAACCAGCGACAAGGTGTTGGGCGCCTGAGGCTCATTGATGCAATGAAGGCTATCCAGTCTGGTCCGTGCCAAGAGAAGGTCTAATGTGGCACAAGTCACACAAAATATTAATGATGATTATGGGAGGAATGTGTCTCAACGCACAATGCATCGCACTCTGCTATGTATGGGGCTGCGTAGCCACGGAACAATCAGAGTTCCTATGATAACCTCACACCACCGCCTATAATGTCCATGCGAGCATTGGACCTGGACCTAAGATCAGTGGAAGAAGGTCGCCTGGTTCGACGTGTCCCGTTTTCTTTTGCATCACGTAGATGGCTGTGTATGTGTGCATCATTTACCTGAGGAGGTGATGGTACCAGGATGCACTGTGGAATGACGATAAGCCCCAGTGTGGAGTGTGATGTTCTGCTGGGAAACCCTGGGTCTAGCCATTCATGTGGATGTAAATTTGACACATGCCACCTACCTAAACATTGTTGCAGACCAGGTACAGCCCTTCATGACAATGGTGCTCCCTGGAGAAAGTGGCTCCACCCTGCTACACTGCACACATTGTTCAGGAATAGTGTGAGGAACATAATGAAGAGTTCAAGGCTCCAATCCAAAATCTCAATCCAATTGAGGATCTCCGAGATGTGCAGGACCAACAATACAATCCACGGTGGCTCCACTGATATAACAGGACACCTTCAGTGGTCTTGTAGAGTCCATGCGTAACAGTATATTTGGCAGGTGGTCATAATGTTTTGGCTTTTCTGTGTATGTATGTATATTGTATGTCATTGTATATTGTCTGTTCCTGCCTTGGCTGTAAACAATGCTAAACAATCTGAACCTTTCTAGGTTTTCAAATGGACTGGTGACAATATGTTCTTCATCAAAGGAGATACGGATTCCTTAGCTTTTGGCGGTGGAGGGTATGTAAAGAGAATAAGTTGCCAAACACTTCATTAATTAGTGATTTAATGTCTAAATGAATGATTAATTTTCTCCTTTTAGGGGTGAATTTGGCCTGTGGTTGGATGGCGACCTCTATCACGGCAGAACTCACTCATGTAAGACCTTTGGAAATCCAATGCTCTCGAAAACTGAGGACTTCTATGTGCAGGACATTGAAATTTGGTCCTTCGAATAACACCCCCCTTTCCCCCACCTCACAGACTCGGTACAAAACAAAAAGGGGTCATGAGGCCACGTCACTAGACCCCAATAACTGATTGTACACCCTCCACTTGGCTCCTAAGAAGCCCTGATAGAGGCAAATCAGATGTACAGTGTACACTGCTCTTAATTTCTGGAAATGGCCAGCATGGGTTGGTCTTCTTCACTGGTGTCCCAACGAAAGTTTCATATGAACACATATTTACCCATTTGCAGCCTGAGGTCCTCTAGTCTTGAGGATAAGGAAGGGCGCTAATGGCTGTTCCAGAATGTTTCCAAAAGAAATGTAGCTCCAGACCTTCCCAGGAGTCATAAAACATTGGGGTTTGAGTCCTACTACCTTCGTCACCTGTAGCATTGCATCTATTTCAAGCACTTCTCCAATATCTTAGCTCAAAACCCCTGTTATTAAAATGTCTCGTCTGTGCATTCACACAGGCTCTATATAACCGAACACCACTACTTAATGTAATATTCAGTACCGTGTTGCTGTAAAAATGTGGTGTAACATGCAAATTAACTTGTGGTTCCCTTTTCATATTAATATACTTTCCTGTAAGTCCTTTCTTCTGTCTGGGAGTGCTGTAATTACACCAGCAGAAATGTGTACATCTTTTAGGAAGCCTTTCTGGGGGGCGGGGCATCTGAAGGAATATATATACATATATAAATACATATAGCAATTATATATTTATACCTTTATTAGTGTACTATGTACATAACTTCTTCCCATATTGCTGTTCTGTGTGACAGTGATACGGTTTGCGTTACTGTCCTAGAAGTACAATCTCAATTGTACATTTTCTTGTAAATTTGTTCCAATAAATACATTTCTTTATGTACACGACGCAAATCCAAATTAACGCTAATCCAATGTTTAAGTGGAGTTGTTGGCAGGGAGTTTTCGTCAGATACCCGGTCTCTTGAGACTGGCTCTTCTCGTCAGTGGTAACCTGGGAACCATATATAAGGTGACCTGGGTGTTGGAGGGTGATGAAATGACTGGTGCAACCAGAGCCAGTCTCCGGGGCTTATGGATGACTGCTGTCAGTGATAATGAGAACGCCTGTTACTGCAATATTTACAAAGAGCCACACAAAGAGGCACAAGTTGCAGAAAAACAGACAAAATTGATGGGGAAATGGCTCTTTTAGCAGTATTATGACTTAAGTTTAGGCCGAGAGATGCCAATTTCGCATTGTGGCCAGCTGAAAACATGCCCAAACATTTGACCCGACTGTGCGCGTCTGTTGTCAGAGCAGGCTTTGTGCTGTGAAGGTCTGATGCTCTCTGCATGACGTGGGATTGTAGAGCTGAAGGACTCGGACGCCCCTCTGGGGCCACCTGCACATTTCTGGTCTTCCAGTATTTGATGGCCGTGTGGAAGCTCGAAGAAATGTCATTAATCCCCTCAAAGATCTCTGACAGATTATGTATCAATGTATTAATCACAATAAAGTCTATGTTACAATGGTGTTATTGTGTGTGTGTGTATATGTGTGTGCATGATGGAGAGAGACATATAAAGTTGTGGTCTTTCAATTGGAATTCACATGTGTGAGAATTCTGCATAAGTGTGAAAAATCAAGTTCCAAATGATTTCGCAAATTGCGGGTTGACTAACAGAAAGCAGCTTGGTTTGAAGATGACTCCTGAGTTAGACGTGCTCCACTTTTGGCAATAAGCCTTTTTTGCCCACAAAAAGTGTCAATTTTGCTAACATGACAAGGTCTTAAATTGTTTACCATTGCTCAACATAATTTTGCATTCAAAATCCAGTTTGAATAGGAATTCACACTGAGAATTTCACAGAAGCAATGCAGATTTTGCATCAGGATCCAAATGGTACTGTGAATTTGACAAACAGAAAGCTGTTTGGTTTGAAGATGACCTTCGTGTGAGCGGTGCTTTGTGCATTGCTACAACACTGACAATAAAATTTGGCCACTAAATTTTGTTAATGTGAACGCAGCTAAAACTGTGGTTGCATTTACTGTTGCTCTGCAAAATTTGTTTAATTAAGAATTCACAGGATTTCTAATTTCACATAAGCACCAGAAATTTCCCTACGCTGATTATGCATTTATTGTTTTGGCCACATTCATTATTCCTTTTGTGAAAATTTGTGGCCAAAATATAGTCATTGCAATAAGAATTCACGCTATTGGGAGTTTCGCTTGAGGGTGTAAGAGTTCCCTATGTAGATTTCACTCATTTTCAAGTTGGTTGTATGAATTTGCCATGACCTACAGAAAGCTGCTAGATTTCAAAGTGACTCCTGTGTGAGCTGTGCTTCATGTGTCACTATACTATTGATAATGGACAATGAACTCTTGTTGAATTTTGTTGAAATTTCAGAAATATGATTGCAACTTTATTCTTGGACAACTTTAGATAGACAATGAATGGTCAGTAAACAGTAAACATGCCACCACTGGAACTGAAATTTGATGAATTGGATATCCGTTTTCATACTCGGTTTTCTCTGTGAGCATAATTGAGGCAAACCTATTTGTCAGCAGACAGATAATAATCTATAAGACCTAATTTTGACAAAATGTGCAGTAACTGCATTTTGTAGGGTAGAATGATCTGTATTAATGCGTTTATCACTAAAAGCTACAATTTGCTTTTGTTTTTACACCATCATAGACACCAACTTTAAAAGAAACTTTATTTAACAGTTTATTTAACATTTCTAAGAACATGTAGATTCTGTAAAATGCATATAATTATATTTCAAATATATTCAGTATAAATACTGAAATGCATGTTAAGAGTTTTGAACCTTAATAACTATTATTTTGTCAGTCAGTTAACCTAAAAAATCTATAAAAGAGGTATTTAAATTCAGAAAAGACATGAGGGAATATGATGGCACATGCACGATAAAGAATTCCCATGCTCCTCAGCAGCACTCCTGCTTTGTCCTGTCTTACCTTTATGTTTAAGTACACTGCGTACAACACAACACCAAAGAAGTGACCAATCAGTGTCACAGGGCGGGGTCTCAGCCTGATGATTGACACAGATGTTAGATATAGTTCATTTTTTACATGCATAGCTATTTATTTGTAAGTTTGTACCTACACAGACAGCAGTCCAACTGGCCCAGAGACACACTCCCCTCCCAACTGGAAATAACACAAGCAGGCTCTTCTAAGATTTAATATTGAATCTGCAAATGGAGGAGACAATTTATGATAATATGCAATGATTAAAATGGTTTGACGATCTATATTATTATAATCAGCAAGTGTTTATGGTGCACAGCAATCAATTACATAAAAGGCCAGTCTTTGAAGATGAACAACTGGCTCATGGTAGAAGAGTTCCCTCTAGTGGCAACATAAAGTTTTCCATCCCAAAAGTTGGAAATATGACCTTTTATCAACTGTATTTTAATTCAGAAACATAAAAACAGATTCTTACTGTCTTTTGACGCAAACAGCTCATGCAGTGCCTGTGCTAGAACATCCACCACAAATGAATGAGACACCTTCCGCTCCCAGTGGAATTTCTTTTTAGCCTATGGATGGGGTCAAATAATAACACAATGACTGTCATTTTTAAATTAAAATGTTTCCATATTTTTCATTGTGGTTTATCTCATAAAACTCTAGGCTTTTAACCTGCAACAAGGCCGTGTTGTCACAGAGATCCGGAATATTTTGAAGGAGACTTCTCCAAATCATGACATCATTGAGAGCTACGCTCATCCCTCCGCCAGTTAAAGGATGCCTCATGTTATAAGCATCTCCAAGAAGCAAGACTCCTATCAATAGGACAGATAGATCTATTTTAATATAATTCAGTTGCAACGTTCCATAATTTATGACATAATAGGTAACAAATTACTCTAGAGCTTAAATGAATGACAACAAAAATAAAGCTTCTTTGTAATTAAATCTATGTACTATAATTAACTCTACAATGAGAAGCTGTCACTGCTGCATTTCTTCCACATTCTGTATCTGTGTTGAGCAGTTACCTGGTTTATTGACAGGCGATGATGGCAGGAAGCTTGCCGGCATGGATTTCAGACGCTTATCTTGTACGGCCAACAAAAACGGCCTCTTTAAGTGATCTATCAGACACAACAAAGCAAAGAAAATTAGCAAAAATGTCTATACTCCATTTCAATCCAATGACATTTTTATATCAGCTCATGTATCTGAACTGAAAGCTCAGTTTTAGGAAACTGGTTGATTGTTTTAAAACAAATGAAAATTCTGTCATCATTTACTCACCCTAGAGTTGTTCCAAACCTGTATGAATTTCTGAACACAAAAGAAGATATGGGTAACTAAACAGTTGATGCACCTCATTGACTTCCATAGTATTTTTCCCATAATCTTCAAAATATCTTCTTTTGTGTTCAACAGAAGAAAGAAATTCACACAGGTTTGGAATTTTCATTTTTGGGCGAAATATCCCTTTAAATACACTCTTATCGACAATTATATCGGTTCTCTGACCTGGCAGCTGTGGATGGATCTTCTCAATCATGTATTGGCTCAGGTTTTTGGGGAGACGTCCCCGTATGTCCACCAGAACGCGTGTGTCGGTGGGGGAGATCTGGTAGATCAGAACCGGTCCATGGCAGCTCAGAACTAGTTCAGCATAGTTGGGTTTGTACAGAGGACAGTTCTGGAAGACAAACCAATGCAATAAAAGTAGTGTGTTATGTTTAAATTTATAATAAGCAGAGTGTTCTTCCAGCTATTTAATGGTTGTGAAATAGTAAAAGGTTTATAACATCACACCAAAGCACATCGTACCTTCATTATGCAGCCTACAAAGTTGGAACAGATCTGAACCCTTTCTGAGCTCAAACGCTTTCTGAATTCTGAAAAACATCCATCTGCCACCACTGTTAGAGGGGCGCATAACCTCTGCAAAACAGATAGTGATGGATGATATACTTAAAATACAGAAAATATTTTGCTATTCAACAACTTTGTAATGTTAAGGCTATTCTCAAAAGAGATTTGTGAGTACAAATGTAATCAATAAAGATCCCTGTTGTATTTACTCATTTTTAAAGTTATGATGATGTTGAAGCGACCCAAATATTTAATATTATTGGTTAACATAAGATATTTTTGACATATTATCAAAATGTTTTATACACTTGACTGACCTTTATTTTCCCAGAATGTTTGTCTTTGTACTGGATGCCTGTGACACAGCCCTTTTCTTCTTCAAGGTATGTTACTGTGCCTTCAATGAACCTCACACTCAACAAACACCATGTAAATATGTAACTAAAAGCACTTATGTAATATCATTTGCAATATTTTAAACATGTAAGACGCATATTTTGGTCTTACTTCGGCTCCGACAGTGCAGCTCTACGCAGACCCGTGATGAAGCGACCGTGGTGGAAAGCTCGGCCACATTGAGTCTGGTCTTGCGAGTAAGGGATCTCCACGACCATCCTACTTCCAACATCATGGATGATATAACCATTCACATTGTGTGCATTCATCTCCTCTACTGATTCTAGAAAAATAATGGTTTTAGGTTAGTGTTAAATTGGTGGCCAGTTCTGAGACTGGAATATACAAGTAAAAAGAAGCTCACTTTCCAAGCCTAATTCTTTGAGAGCTCGATATCCACCAGGCTGTAGCAATTCGCCCACAATTCTGTCCGGCTCTCTAAGACTCCTCTCGACCACTGTAACCTTCCGTCCATCTCGCCCAAGAACCGCTGACAATGAAGAGCCCAAAACACCGGCCCCTACAATGATGACATCAGGTTCTGGGGCAACCGAATCTCCAGTGATGGTGGTATCATTCTGTAGATAAGCAATAGATACAAATAAATATCTATAACAAAATAATAGATACAGATAATAGAAACAATACAAAAAGTAACCCTAATTAGAGATAGAGACAGAGATAGAAAGATGATAGATAGATAGATAGATAGATAGATAGATAGATAGATAGATAGATAGATAGATAGATAGATAGATAGATAGATAGATAGATAGATAGAGACAGAGAGATACAGTTGTGTTCAAAATTATTCAACCCCCACTGAAATTGATTGTTTTGGCCGGTTTGACATTGATTTTGATCATTCAGTCATCCTGCTTACAATTAAATCAAAGAGGCACGTGTAGGTCAGACAAATATAACATAACATTTATAATGAAATAACCACAAATGTCTTTTCTCTGCTCACATCATTATCAGTTTTATTCAACCCCCAAGTGACATTCAATCTTAATACTTAGTACAACATCCTTTTACAGTTATAACAGCTTTTAAACGTGAAGCATAGCTTGACACAAGTGTCTTGCAGCGAGCTACGGGTATCTTCGCCCATTCATCATGGGCAAAAGCCTCCAGTTCAGTCACATTCTTAGGCTTGCGCACTGCAACTGCTTTCTTTAAGTCCCACCAGAGGTTCTCAATCGGATTTAAGTCTGGTGACTGCGATGGCCATTTCAAAATGTTCCAGCCTTTAATCTGCAACCATGCTCTAGTGGACTTGGAGGTATGCTTGGGATCATTGTCCTGTTGAAAGGTCCAACGTCTCCCAAGCCTCAGGTTTGTGACGGACTGCATCACATTGTCCTCCAATATCTCCTGGTACTGAAGAGAATTCATGGTACCTTGCACACGCTGACGCTTCCCAGTACCTGCAGAAGCAAAACAGCCCCAAAGCATGATTGACCCCCCGCCATGCTTCACAGTAGGCAAGGTGTTCTTTTCTTCATAGGCCTTGTTCTTCCTCCTCCAAACATAGCGTTGATCCATGGGCCCAAACAGTTCTAATTTTGTTTCATCAGTCCACAGAACACTATCCAAAAACTTCTGTGGTTTGTCCACATGACTTTTGGCATACTGCAGTCAACTCTTCTTATTCTTTGGAGACAGCAAGGGGGTGCGCCTGGGAGTTCTGGCATGGAGGCCTTCATTACGCAGGGTGCGCCGTATTGTCTGAGCAGAAACTTCAGTACCTACATCTGACAAATCTTTTCTCAGTTCCTCAGCAGTCACACGGGGACTTTTCTCCACTCTACGCTTCAGGTAGCGCACAGCAGTCGAAGTCAGCATCTTCTTTCTGCCACGACCAGGTAGCGTTTCAACAGTGCCCTTTGCCTTGAATTTGCGAATGATGCTTCCTATGGTGTCTTTTGGTATGTTTAACATCTTTGCAATCTTCTTATAGCCATTGCCCTTCCTGTGAAGAGTAATCACCTCTTCTCTTGTCTTCCTGGACCATTCTCTTGACTTCACCATGTTTGTAACCACACCAGTAAATGTCTAGAAGGAGCTGAGTATCACAGTCATTTTAAAGCTGCCTAATTGGTGCTTATTAGGCTTTATTGCTGCTCCCTGACATCCACAGGTGCTTTCAATACCTGATTGAAAACACTGTTCAATGGTCCTCTGTTCTTCAGAGTGGTAGTCTTTAAGGGGTTGAATAATTGTGTCAATGAAGAATTCACAAAAGAAACATTTACTACTGTATTACAAAACCAATTGATGTCATTTTAGTTGCATATGCTTCTTTAAGAAGTCCTTGTAGGATTTCATTCTGAATTCAATTACAAATGTACTCTAAATTCTCTAAAACCATTTACAGCATTGGGGGGTTG